>JAJMCF010001329.1:0-15987 GCA_030585045.1 Zhuliangozyma parablackwelliae | reverse complement strand
CTGGTTACTCGATGAACAAGCGACGGCCGTGCAGGCGGAGTGGGAACCGGCGGCAGTGCAGTCTGACTTAGTGTCGCTGTTGAAGGAGATCCCAGTTGCAATACTGGTTGCCCCCCCTCCCCCTGTGTCGCCACCCCCTGCAACTCTCGCGCCGTTTTCATCGCCTTCTCATGCTTGAGGGCCGGCATATTGGCCTTTTGAAACTCCAAGTCGCCCATGGCCAATTCGATATCGGCCCTGCTCTGCTTCAACAATTTCGTCATTGCCTTCAAATTGGAGGCACGAAGCAAGAGTTTCATATCGGTAACCAATGTGGCGCTCTCAAAGATCAAGTCAATCACATGGTCACTGGGGATGGGCGAGTCGGGCGCCACCAACTCTTCAATCGTGCACGACGCCGCCCTATCTTGATCCTCCTCCATTTCCATCATCTTTTCCGCCAACCCAAACGCATGCTTGTCAAAGATGGACTTGGATCTTGGGTTTGTTGGTGGGAGAAAGAAATCAGCCGCTTCCAAGTACCCCAACTCATACTCCAAATCCTCCTCCTCTTCGGTGGAGCTGGTCTTGTTGTTATCAGTGTCTTCGCCGCTGCCTTCTTTCCCCTCCGCTTCTTCTCCACCCTCTTCCGTCACCCTATCCCCAGAGTGGGCACTGGACAATGACTTTTTCTTCAATGTAGATGCAACACTTTCTGCATGCACCTTGGACGTCTTTTTCAACAAGGCAATGTCCAAGTACCCATCGTCAATGGTATCCATAAACCCTTCATACTCATCCAAGGGGAACTTGTACCCCGGCTCAATGGGCGTGTTGGTGTCGTTCAATAGCTGGAAATACCTCTTCTTCAAAGTGTTGGCTTGGCCAATAATATGGGCCTCCTTTCTGCCAATGATTCCAAACAAAATCTCAGTGATCAAGTCGTACAACAACGGCACCTTGAAAAACTTGGCAATCAACAAGTTATCCAACAATGCTGGCGCCAATAACCACTTGTTGCCAATCTGGCCCGTGTACAAGTACTCGCAAAACGCCTTCACCGTGATTGTAGGGAACGGGATGTACAATTTCCGCGGGATCAACGACGGCTCCATTCTAAATGTGGAACTATCCATATTTTCAAAATTCAACAAGGCATTGTGGAAATACCCCGGTGGCTTGTCAAATGTCAGCGGGTCCTTGTCGGGGTCCGAGTCGTCCTTGATGCGTTCATGGCTGGGGCTATCGACTCGCGACAGCGCATCGGAGCTGGCTGAAAGCGACGGGTACTTTTCACTATTGGTTTCTGCCGAGTCAAACGATTTCCTGCAAAAGGGAGACTGTGGGGTGGAGGCGCCGGCTGCAGTGGCCACGGCCGGGGGCCACGGCCCCATCGCCCAGTTTCAAATTGGAAAAGGGAGAGCTAAACAACTCGGAGCCGCCCTGCGCCGACACCGACGCCCGTGGCGACGAGAACGGAGACCCGCGCGGCGATTTCGAGGTGGGGATGTTTCGAAGTGCCGTCAATGTATGGATCAACGACGCTCTGGGAGAGGTATGAGGGTCCTGCGAGTTTTTCCGCGACGAGCTCCGGTACGAGGTTGGCGCAGCAGGCACCGCCGGGACCTGTTCCGAGGGGAGTGGCAACTGGGGCGGGATATCTTGCAAATGCGACTGGAGCAACGAGCTGGTGCTGGAATGGAACGAACTCACTGAATCCTTGCGCGGCGGCGGCTGCTGGTGCTGCTGCTGGTGTGGGTCAATGGCTGAGGACACCGAGGGAAGCTGTGGCCGGATTTTGGAGCCAGAACTACTGCTGGAGGTGGTGGCAGTGCTGTTGCCGGTGCTGTCGCCGGTGCTGTTGCCGGTACCGTCTCCCTCGTTGATCAACCCCTCATCCACTGGGGTCTGGAATGGCAACCTAAACTGGGGCGGCTCCTTGGTGAGCTTGGCCGGGACATGCATGGATAAGTACATCTTGCTATTCCTATCCTCGGCATCCGTCGACGACGCAGATGATTCATCACCCGACGCCTTCAGTTTGGACCCAGTTTCAGAACTCGAAGTGCTTGTCTTGGACCGCAATCGCTGTCCCGCATACACCCCCGACGCTTGGTCCGACTCAAACTTGTTCACGGCCTGGACGTATCCCCGCGCAAGCAACGCCGTGAAATACCGGCCCCACCTCTCCATCAACACAATCAAGCACACGGGTATTCTATCGCCATTGCATGAAACAATCTCAAAGTCAGACACCAAGTCGCCGAACCGATCAAACGCGTTGCGGCCCAAGGTGACGGCGGCAGGCGGGAACACCGAGCGGATGGTCGTGTATGTAGTCTTGGGCGCGGCATAGTGCACATACTCGCTGAAACTGATTGCCGTCTGCGACTTGTCGCTGCTAAATGAATTGGCCGAGGGTTTTCTTGCCCGAGCCTCCACGGCCCCAGGAGAGGGGGGCGGCACGTACAGCTCGTCCGGCTTATCTTCACCGCCACTGCTGTCGGTCAGACACTCGTCAGTAGAGCTATGGGTAGACCCGTTGTCCTTGGTGGTATGATAAATCCGCGTCCCATCGGGGGCATGGTGGTGGCCGCCCGCCAACTCCGAGCTCGCCAATATGTTTGTAATGGGGAGACTCACCGTCAACATGACGGTGAAGAACCGCACACTGCTGGTTGTTCTCGACGTCAAGTAGTTTCCAAGCAACACCACCTTGTGGTGCGACTGCCACGCAAATCCGCCCCAGAACCGATGGCTCCCGTACTCGTGGTTGCAAAACACATTCAACCGCGACCACTTGCCCGTGGGTTTGTTGTAGATAAACACGGAAATGTCATAGTCGTTGGGCAAAAACCCAGTGATGACAATGTTTTGGCCAAAACGTCCGCCCGTGGGGTACCTCAAATTGTAGGGGATGGTCAATGTCTTTCCTTCCTTGGTGCTGGCCAGCAGCCGTTTGCGGTGGAGTGGCAATACCCGGCCGTGCCGGATCAGTTTCCCAATCTTGAATGACAATAGCGGGTTGTGGACGTTTTCGTTGGTGGGCGCATACACAATCAAAGACTCGTCTTGGGCATTGGTTGCCACGGCATCCTTCTTTTTGTGCGACTCGGTTTCGGCCACAAAGTTGAGAACCATGCAGTTGTACTGCTCAATGTTTATCAAATGGTTGTCACTGCGTTGGAAATTGCGCAATCCAGTCGCCTTATCCCTGTCGGCAGCTCCCGTGGTGACCAAAAGGGTTGTGCTTTGCGACCCCACGTAGCGCTTTTCCACCAAGTCAAAAATGACATTGTCGTAAACGGCATTGGACTCGGCATCCCTGCCGCCAGCGATAAAGATGCCGAAATGGTCTCCCCGGTTTACAAACGATAGACTGGAGATGACGGACATCTTGTGGTTGTATCGAGGCACGGGCACCGCGCGGTCCAGGGTGTAGGTGGCGCCATCGTGAAGCATCGTCCACTGGTTTCGTTCCAAGTTGAATTCCCACAAGTCGTTGCATGCAACAAGAGTAGTGCCATTGAAAACCAACCCGCCAAACATGTAGACGCAATTGTTGACGGCACAGATCTGGTGCAACAAGCGGGGACGGGGACGGGGCCGGGGCCGGGGCTCGTCTGCCTCGTGCGTGACCCTAGTCCAGTTTCTTTCTAGGAGGTTCAAGTAAAAGAGCTCGCCCGAAATGTACTTGTCGAGCGTCTTGTACTTTGATGCCGTTGTGTTGACTTTGCTGGTGAAGACCTCGGTGATTTCGTCAATGGTGTATTGGAATAGCTCTAGACCCATGGTGAAGCCGCCGTAGGTGAACACGAGCGAGTTGTAAAGGGTTGAGGCTGAACCCGTTCGTACATTCAAGTTTAACCTATCGTCCTTCTCGGTCGGGGGGAGTTGAAGCGTGTGGCACGAGCTTACCGTGGGGATTAGTGTTGCCATGGTTGGAAGTTTAGAGTAGGATCAGGGGACAACCCAATGCATAAAGTGGACACCTTCAGTGTAACACGAAAGTGGAGCGGGAAGGAAAAAAGGGGAGCACAGGACAAGGGGGCAATGCGGGTGGGTGGGTGGGTGAGTCTGCAAGTCGTGTTGTGGTTCCCCAAACGATGCTATACCAATGAGCTGTGGTTACGTCTGGTCCAATGTGTTGTATTGAGGCGAGTACAAATTTTCTCTTTCCCCTTGGGTCTTCTTCTGGTTTGGTCTCTTGTTCTTTGACTTGTGCACTACATCCGTTTTGTTCTCCCCTCTTTTTTTTCTCTTCCTTCTCGCCGGGACAGAGCTGGACTGGAGGGGACAGAGCTGGACTGGAGGGGACCGGGAAGAGGCAGGAGCAGAGATTGGGATACAGATGGAGGGTTGCCACAGAGCGGCCTAGCCCTGATGGACACAGGAAAAGTCCTGTTGCATTTAACGTACCTCCACCCGTCCCCACCCTTGCCCAGCTTGGTACGAGACTTGGATAGACCCCTCCCAAGCAAGACCTTACTGCTTCTGCGGCTTGGAAACGGCAGTGGCTGGTGGAGTAGGTCAAACCACGCTACAGGTGTAGATCGGGCATACTAGTTTCGTCGATCCGCTGTGCCACGTCCGTAAAATACACCGCGTCTACTTTCCCGCACAAACAACATCCACAACGCCATGCCCAGGCACATCCCTTTCCCTCACCTGCACCTGGCCCTGACTGCATTCTCACCGGTACTCTGTTTTAGTGTGGAGGGGGGGAGGGTCCGCTTAATGTTTGCAGCCACTCCACTTATAAGGTCGTGCCATGCCTACATTCCCAATCGGGAATCCCAGAACTTCACAATTTCATCTTCTTTGGGCCAATTTGTTAACAAACCGGAGGAAGCGCAACTTGGGAACTGAACCACAGCTCAAGGGAAGTGGATACAACCTCCCAGTGGTGTCACCAAGCAGCAACTCTCTGGGGGATGCCAGGAGATACTTCCTACCAGTGTGCCTCACCTCGTCGCCAAACAGGGGCGCTAACCACCCAGCGAGTGCACCATATTTCTCCAAACACTTGCTTCTACTCTTGCACTTACGTTTCACCATGCGAGGCGCGCCGCAAAGGTTTGAATTTCAAGTTCTAGTGCCACTGCAGAGTAGCAACGATTGTGTGAAGTGTCTGTGGGAGGGGGCTTCTTTTTTTTTCTTTGGCTCTCCCCCCCCCCTCGACACACAAATTACCCCCTTTTTTTTTCTTTTCTTTCTGCCCTTTACCATTTCCCCCCTTTCCCTTGTCAAAGTTGCTACAGAAGAAATCATCTACCCACTTTCTTCTTAGACACCTCACCTCACCCTCCAATTGAGCCACCATGTCTGAAGTAGATGCATCGAAACAACCGCAAAGCCGGTTGAAACAGTTGACCAGCGGGGCCAAATGGGTTTCTCCCTTTAGAAACCAGGCTGGCGACGAAAAGAACAAACAGTCTATCAATTTACACAAGCAATTCAAGGAGTCCAACAAGCTCGATAAGATCAAGGTCCCTGCCAAGTTTGCCCACCACCCCACATTAGAAGCTGAAGCCAGGAAGAAGCAGGAGGCGGAGAAGGAGGCAGAAAAGGAGGAGAAGAAGGCGTTGGAAGCTGAAAAGGAAAAGGACGAAGCTACCAAGGATGAACCGGAAGCAGCAGAAGGAGCTGTAGCAGAAGAAGAAGAAGAAGAGGAGGTGAAGGAAGAAGCCGACGAAAAGGAAGAAGAAGCTGCAGCACCTACTGAGGAATTGATCGAAGAAGAACCAAAGGATATTGAAGAGAAGGAAGTCGCAGCTCCACACATTGACGAGCCAGCCGCCGAAGCCGCTGAAGTCGAGGAAACTGACGCTGCTGGTGTCACCGCCACCACGGGAGTCGACTCCGAAGTCAACAAGGTCAAGGCCGAGGCCGACAAGGAGCTTGAAGGTGACGACGAGATTGAAAAACAAGTCAAGGAAACCCCCATTGAGATTGTCGCCCAGCCCGGGACCAAGTACGAGCCAGTTGAATTGCCCAACAAAGCGACATTGGACAAGTTGAAGGAAAAGCCCGTCTTGTTGAAGCACTACCAAGAGTTGAATGCCACCGCCATTGGCTCCATTGCCACCGAGATCAAAGACCCCAACAAGGTTATTGAATTGGGGTCCGGGTTAAGAATGACGCAACAGCAATTGTTGGACTTGGCTGCCAAGCGCGTGGCCCCTGTCTTGACATCAATCAATGAAGAAGTGGCCAAGACGAGACAGGAGGATGAGATTAGGAGACAGCACGAGTTGGACGCCAAGGTTAAGAAGCACGAAGGCAAGTTGCAGGGTCAATTTGGCAAGTACGTGGCTGGAATCAACAAGAAGAAGGACAAGTTCAACAAGGACATTGAAACCAAGCTCGCCAATTTGGCCAGCTTGGTGACGGCGTCGCACACCGCTGCTGCCAACTTCAAGAAGCAAACCACGGACGAGATTGAAACTGCCAACAAGGAGTACGAAGAACGCGAGACCAAGGCCACGGACCAGCACGTTGTGGACAAGGAAACCCTTGAAAAGAACCACGACGAGTTGTTGGCCACCAAGAAGCAAGAGTTGGAAGACGCCAAGACGGGCCAAGAAACCGCCACCCAAGAGATTGAAGCGTTTCAGGAAAAAAAGGCTGAGTTGGACAATAAAAACTCGGAATTGGCCGACAAGATTGAAGAGTTGACGGCGCAGTTGAATGCCGAAACCGCCAAGCTAGACGAGTTGAAGGCCAAGCACCAGGAACACCTGGATGCAATTGCCACCAACTTGTCCAAAAAGGATGAGTTGCATGGCAACTTGACCACAGTGCGCAAGGACCTTTCTGAGAAGAAGGAAAAGCACCTGGCCTTGACGGCCGAGACGGGATTGTTGGCAGGTGCCTTGACTGCATATGGGGCCAGGTTGGCTACTTTGCACGCTGACAAGCAGGGCAGAACCGAGCGGTTGGGCCAAGCCAAGGAAAAGTACCAGTCGTGGCAGGTTGAACGGAGCCAGTTGGCCGAAGAAGTTGCGCGTGACCACGAGCGTCAAAGATTGGTGGCTACGCAAGAGTATGAAACGAGAAAGCACCAGGAAGCTTTAGAAAGACAGAGGGAGCAGGAGGAGAAGGAGCGGATTGAACTTGAAGAGCAACAGGCGAGAGAAAAGGCCGAGCAGGAAGCTAAGGAAAAGGCGGAACAAGAGGCCAAGGAGAAAGCAGAGCAGGAGGCTAAGGAGAAGGCAGAAAGGGAGGCTAAGGAGAAGGCAGAAAGGGAGGCCAAGGAGAAGGCAGAAAGGGAGGCCAGGGAGGCTAAGGAGCATGCCGAAAGGGAGGCTAAAGAAAAGGAAGCCAAGGCTGCTGCCGCTGCTGCCGCTCTTGCCGCCGCCACTGCTGCTCCAGCAGCCACCGCTGGCGCATCTTCATCAGGATCGGGTCCTTTTTTAGGGAAGAGCAATGATGGTCACTCTTTGACCGGAGCCACACTGAAGAAGGACGTTGCAACGCCAAAGGAGGTTAGCCAAGATCAACCAGAGAAGGAGAAGAAACACCACAACTTTGGTGGTGTCATTGCTGGAGCCGGCGCCGGTATCGTTGCTGGCACTGCCGCCGGACTTGGGGCAGGGTTTGGCGCTGCTAGTGGAGCGGGAAAGCAAGCGGCTTCCGCCGGAGGTAATGTATTGCTGTCAATTGGCGGACTGGGAAAGGATGCCGTGAATGTGGTGCCAAAGGATGTGTCGTCTGTGCCCAGTACCCAAGGAACAAGCAGTGACGACAATACTTTACAGAGAAAGACGTCGAACGGGTTGAGCAACCGGTTCAAGTCGTGGGGCAGGGGCTTGACCAGATCAAAGGAGGGTAAGGACGATGTAGCCAAGCCTAATGGTGAGGCAAAGAGCAAGAGTGTTTCCAAAGATGCAGCTCTAGCTGCAGGTGCTGCAGGTGCCACGGGAGCTGCCGTCGGTGCCCCCAACGGATCGTCTCCATCGGCTGGCGACAGCGTTACCGGAGGAGTTGTTGCCAAGGACCTTGACCAGGCTCCAGTTGATGTTGGCGCCGACGAAAAGGCCGAGCTTCCGGAAACTGTGCCACTCAGAGAAGAAAAGCATGGTGACCACTCTGGTGCATTGGGCTTGGGCGCTGCTGCTGCTGCTGCTGCTGCTGCTGCTTCTGCTGCTGGCGTTGCCGCCGCAGGATCAACCACCACTGCTGCATCGTCCGACCCCCAACCCACTGGCGTTGTGGCCAAGGATGGCGACAAGATCCCCTCGGGCGCCATTGCCAAGGACATTTCACAGCCCCCAGTTGACGTGACCACCGAAGAGAAGGAAAGCTACCCTCAACCTATCCCATTGAGGGAAGCGAAGCACCACGGAGCTGTTGGCACCGACTCGGTTGAAGTGGTTTCCATTTACGAGCTTGTTTCCGACAATGAGTTTGAAGAGCACAAGGGCGACAAGCAATACCTCGAGGTCACTGAGGAGGAGTATGTCAAGCACAAGGAGTTGGAAAAGAAGTTGAAGTTGCTTGAAAAGGTCGTTTAAGTTGAAAAAAGTCACTCCATTCTTTTTATTTTTATCTTGTTTCATCTGTTGAGATTTTATATATATCATTCATGTATTGTTGTTTTATTCAAATGTAATCTTTTTGTTTGAAGACGGGACGATGGCGGCACTGGCTCTTTGGGCATTGGCCAACGCCACTGACGAGTTGACCCTCTTGTTTGGCTGTTCCCTCTCTCTAAACACCCTCTTTCTCGGTCTTTCGGCCTGCTCGACAAATTGTTCTCTGGCCGGCTGCTCCTCCCTCTCTCTTCTCTCGCGCACGGGCTCGGCAAACACCCTCAGCTCTCCCTCACCCTCATCCACCCTCCTCTTGGGGGTCCTCTTTGACCTATCCTCGCCAAACTCCAACCTCAAGGGTCTATTGATCAACTTCTTGGCAAGCTTGCTCTTTAATGCCGTAGTGGGCCCCGTCTCGTCCTTGAAATCGATAAATGCAAACCCCTTGCACTTGCCCGTGTCTTCAAACGTGGCCATTCTGATCCTGACAATGTCGCCACAGTGGCGGAAATGCTCCTCCAAATTATCCTCGCTGGTGTCAAACGAGAGGTTGCCCACAAACAAGATCCGCGACGGTGGATTCTTGGACCCGGTCTCGCCCGCTGATTCAGGCCGGCCTTCAAAGGAAGTGGCATCCTTGATGAGCAAGTTCCGGCCATTGAGGTTTTGTTCCGATAACGAAATCAACGACTGTACTTCCTCGGCGCTGGATACATCCACATAGGCAAACCCCTTGATCTTGTCGTTTCTTCCCCTGGGGATATTGACTCTGGAAATGGCCGATTCAACTACGGGAGTGCCCAACTCGGCTGTCTTGAGGGTGATGAACCGTACAAGGTCGTCTCTGGTGGTGTCAAAGGCAAGATTGCCAATCCACACGCCAAACTTTGACCTAGTTGGCTCAGCCGGTTTGGATTCCCCATCCTCGCTTGTCGTCTCTGGTTTAGGGGCAGGGTGTTTCTTGGCAAGCTTTTCCATGTCGAGTTTCCCCTTTTTCAAAAGACGCTGTTGCTTCTTGGAAAGCGGGACTGAGGCGTTAAGGTCAATCTCAATCTCGTCGTCATCGCTCTTTTCCTCCTCGGAACCAGACGCATCGGCCTCCTCCTCTTTCTGCTCTTTCTTCTTCTTTCTCTCCTGCTTCCTCAACTTCTTTTCCTTCTTTGACTCCTTGGGGCGCACTTCCTCACTGTCTGACATGGTTGATACTCTTGTTGCTTGAAATAGTAATCAATCTCATCTCACAATTTTTTTCCCCCCTCTACAAGCAAAATTTACTGCAAAAGTGACACTGAGCAACATGAAAGCTCGGGGTGCCACATGCAACAGCATGAATACACAGATGTCGCTTGCTCCCCGCCAGGAGCTGCCCCACTCCGGGCACATCGTTTCTTGCCGCGGCTCTCTCTGAACAATAAGTGAACTAGTCATGTGCTATGCCCTTGTTTGGATTGCACAGTTGGGTGGAACTGCGTAGGAAAGAAGTGCTAACCGCTGCCTCTAGGAGAAGAAGTACCAGCTACCATGACAAACCACTATGAACGGCATGTTCAAACACAGAGATTCATGTTTGGGGGGGGAGCTTCACCAATACGACCACGTCACGTGCAGTGTTGCCTCTGAGAGATACACAGCGAAAAATGAACAACCGATTTTGCCACTCTTGCCAACCATCCCCAAATCTCACAACCCCCATGGCAGACCAGGAATTGAGCTTGCTAAACAAGGTGGAGCTACGTATTGCACTTGCCGAGAATGACGTCGCGTTTGAACAGTCGTTGAAAACGTACTTGGCGCCGGTGTTGCTAAAACTCGCCAGTCCTCACGCTCAAGTGCGACAGGCGGTTCTAAAGATTATCCAGCACGTTATCCCCCGAATCACCGCCGCCAGAAACATCACATTGCCCGTGGAAGCATTGATCCAGCAGGTGAAAACCCCTCAGGTGAAGGAAGGGTCCGATCCCAGCCAGGTGCGGATGTATACATGCCTATTCATATCGCGAGGTGTCGACAGATTGGCAGCAGAGGACAGGCACAAGCTTGTGCCCGTGGTGATTGAGGGAATACATTCATACCCACCTGCTATTGCCGCCCGCATGTTTAGCGTTTTGTGCAAATTGTTGCCATCTTGGAAGGCGGCGTTGAAGAGATCGGACGAGTTTGTTGCCAACCGAGCTGCATTTGGATTCGACAAGAACCCTGATGACGAAGCATATTTGGCGCTTGTGGCTAGCAAGTTTTTGTTGTTGTTGCCCGAATCGAGCGGGAAAGCCACGCCAGGGTTGACCGTGCAAGACAATGCATTCTTCACCACTGACGCCGGTGTGACTTTCAAGACGCGCGACGACGTGTTTAAGGTGAAACAGAACTTGCTTGCGTTTTTGAAATCGGGGTTTATCGACGAACAATTGGTGTTGCCGTTTCTTATTGCTTCCGCTGATCCGTCTTCCGCCATCAATGACGCTTCCGAGGTTGCATTCAAAAAGTTGGGGGTGGACTTTGACGAGGTACACTTATTTGGCAGCTCGTCGTTTGTTGACCATGTGGTGTCACTCTTTTTGGGCGACAAGGCACCACCAGTTGACTCCAATTTGCAGTTGCGGGTGTTGCAGGTGTTGCTGAAGAGCAAGCAGATTAGAACACACCCCGAGATTGGAAAGATATCCACGCTTGCCCTCAACTCCGAAAACGCCAAAGTGAGGCAACAGGCGATTGCGTTCATCAAATGGTTGGGCGACTCAGACGTGGTTAGTCAGGACCTCGAAAAGTACAACGATAGCATTGCTGCGCAGTTGCGGAATAGCATATTATCAGAAGGCTGGCCCAGTATAGAAACGTCGGGCATTACCAACTATGCGGCCAAGATCAAGGACCGAGAGTCGAGGTACGAAGCGTTGGGAAACATCCTCAAAGCCAACCCCAAATTGTTTTACAATGACTGGTCGTATATCGAGTTTCTCTTTGAATCATTGAACGGCGACACCCCTGAGTTGAGGGTAAGTATCCAGGGGGCATTGTCCGGGTTGGCCGTGCACTTGCCCGGTTTGCCCGATGTGCACAAGCAATCCCTAAAGGAGATGGCACGCAAATACCTTGCTCTTGGGGGAAATACCAACGCGGCGCGGTACGTGGCTATCAAGTACGTCAACTCGGCATTCCCATTCCACGACCCCGAAGCAAGGTACTTGGCGGTTTTGGGAACTGCCAACGACAACTCGCCCGAGACTATGGAGGAGGCACAGAACGGGTTGCATCCGCATTGGTTTAATCTCCATCAAGCCAACAACACCACCGATTTCAAGTCTACTGCCTACTTGCTTGGCCAGGAACTGTCGGTGCAGTTCCCATCGTTTGCGTCGTTTGTGGCCACCCTTGTCTCCGAGATTGACAAGTCGAAAGAAATCACGGGCTCGACAATCTTTGTAGCGCTTCCGAGGGCAATCTTGTTTGCCGAGCAAGTGTTGGTCATGGAGTCCATTGAGGGAAAGAGCACTGTTGTTGTGGCGGACCAGGACTGGCTGGTGCGGTTGGAAAAGGCGCTTGAAATGAATGATGCTGTACGCACCATGGTGGCAGCAAGAATGGCTCAGGTTGATATCCAGGAGAGCGCGTTCAAACTCATGTCCCTTTGCGTGGACGCCATGGTGGGGCAGTATGTGAATTCAACCTCCATTGTGTTGAGCACGTCCTATGGAAGCATACTTGCCCAACTCCTCTCATTTGCCTCGTCGCCCGCAGTGGCCATGATGGCTCCCCGAGTGAACGACTTGGTGGGCTTGATTGACACTAGGGTACACGACGAAGTGACGCTAGGCCAGATTTGCAGGGCAATTGGCATAGTCGCCAGCCACCCGAACAATGAAGAACACGAAGTGAATACTTTGTTGGGACAGTTGCTATCATCCAAAGCAGCAAAGGGCAAAGTCCTTGCGGCATGCTACTTGGTATCAAGGTTGGTGGTGAGAAATCGAGGAGAGGTGGTTTCCCTCACCGACTTGCAAACGCTTTTGCAAAGTCTCGATGAGATGTTGAACGACCCCGCCAGCTACTACAAGGCGCTTGATGGCATTTCTCAGTTGGCAATGTTTGGCGCATTGGCCGACGAGAGCTTGGGTCCTACTGTGGCCAAGTTTAGGGATGTGGTGCGAGCACGGGTGAAAAAGATTGACGAGCGGTCGGTGCTTGCTCTTGGCTACTTAACGCTAGCAGGGAGTGGGCGCCAAGTTGCAGGAGGTGACCACCAAGCCACCACCGACTTGACTGAAGACGAGCAGTTGATCTACGATACCCATGTGTCCAAGCAGGTGGAGTACCTCTTTACCGCTAGTGAAGCACTTGTGTTGGCAAGTGCGGGCTGGGACTCCAAACTATTGAACCGGCAGTTGGACATCCAGGGAGCCACCGTTAGTTCTGTTTCACGCGATGCGTCGCGCGTGCCGGTGTTGTTGGCCGTGGTGTTGGCCGCGTGCAAAAATACCAAGCCGTCACTCAGAAGAGCAGGGTGTATATGGCTATTGTCGTTTGTGCAATATTGCGGCCATCTCGACGTCGTACGGGCCAAAGCACCAGAGTTGCATGTGGCGTTTATGAGGTTTTTGGCCGACCGAGACGAGTTGATCCAGGAATCCGCCTCGCGTGGCTTGGGGTTGGTGTACGAGATGGGCGACGTTGAGCTCAAGGATACTTTGGTCAAATCGTTGTTGAAATCATTCACAAACTCCACCGCCACCACGTCACTCACTTCCGGCTCAGTTGAGCACGACACTGAATTGTTTGAGCCCGACTTGTTGAAAACCAACGAAGGGTCGGTGTCGACTTATAAGGATGTGTTGAGCTTGGCACAGGATGTGGGCGACCCGAGCTTGGTGTACAAGTTCATGTCGCTTGCCAAGTCATCGAGCTTGTGGTCGTCACGAAAGGGAATTGCCTTTGGCCTTGAATCGATATTGTCGCAGTCGTCGTTGGATAAGTTGTTAACCTCCAACCAAAGTCTTTCGGACCGGTTGATTCCCAAGTTGTTTAGGTACAGGTACGACCCCAACGCCGGGGTGTCGCAATCGATGAATGGCATCTGGGACGCAATTGTCAAGGACACACCCAAGGCGATTGAGACCAACTTTGACAAGATACTTGCCGAGTTGTTGGCCAGTATGGGAAAGAAGGAGTGGCGCACGCGCCAGGCCAGCACGGCGGCTTTGAATGACTTGTTGCAGATGGTGGAGTTGAGCCAGTATGAGCTGAAGCTCGACGACATTTGGACCATGAGTTTTAGGGTCATGGACGACATCAAGGAGAGTGTGCGCAAGGAGGGGATATCGTTGACCAAGTCGTTGGCAAACAATTTGACCAGGTTGATGGGGAAGGACAAGGGCGCTCGCGTGTCTTCAACGTTGCAGTTTTTGATCCCATTCCTCCTTGGAAACAAGGGAGTGCTCTCGGACTCGGAGGAGGTGCGGGATTTTGCCTTGCAGACATTGTTGAAGTTGTGTAAATCCGACAGTGTTGCCATGAAGGAGTATGTGCCGCAGTTGATTGAGAATTTCATCAACCTTTTCTCCAGCTTGGAACCGGAAGTGGTCAACTATTTGGTCTTGAATGCCAGCAAGTATAATGTCGACAGCAACGAAATGGACGCCAAGCGGTTGAAAAGTGTCGGGAGCTCACCGCTCATGGATGCGATTGAAAAGTTGTTGCACCAGCTCGACGACCGGACCCTCCCGGACTTTGTGTCTCGCTTGGAGCACACAATCAAAAAGAGTGTCGGGTTGCCATCCAAGGTGAGCGGGTCCCGCGTGTTGGTGTCGTTAATCATGGACCATTACGAAAAGATCAAACCGTTTGGGGACAAGTTGTTGGACATTTCCCTGAGCCAGATCAAGGACCGCAACGACACTGTGGCGTCGAGTTATGCCGCGGCGCTGGGGTACCTCTGCCGGATTGCCAAAGTGGAGAGTATCATCAAGTACTCGCGCAAAATCACCAAGATGTACTTTGAGAATAACGAAGTGGGCGACGAGCGCATGCGGATCCGCGCCTCGGTGGCCAGTGAATGTGTTTCCAAGTACGCCGGAGACAAATTTGCCATTGTGGCGGCGGCTTTCTTGCCGTTGGCGTACATTGGCAAGTTTGACCCTAGTCCACAAGTGGCGGCTAACTTTGACCGCGAGTGGATCGAAAACACAAGCGGCGGCAACTCGGCGGTGAAGTTGTACCTCGTGGAGATTATCGAGTTTGTGAAGACATATCTCACGTCGAATGAGTTTTCGGTGAGAAAGACGCTTGCCCGGGCCTTGTCTGACTTGTGCGATGTGATTGACAATTTGAACCAGTTTTCACACCAGATTATCAATGACATTTTACTCTTGCTCATTGGGGCGAACAAGGGGAAATCGTGGGATGGGAAGGAGCTTGTGTTTGGGTCGCTTGTTTCCTTTGCTATTGTGGCAAAGTCGTATATCGCGCACCACCAAGACATTTATGCGGATATCACGAAAACCGTGGTTACCGAGGCCAAACGGAGAAACAAGGAGTACCAAAGCAAGGCCATTCTCGGTGTGGGCAAGTACATACACGATTTCCACGAAGATGATGAGGTTGTTGAATTGTACATTGAGATAATGGTAAAGGTGCTAAGTGATGGCTACGACAAAGGCGACGGCGACGACGACGACGACGACAGCGACGAGGAGATGGAAGATGCCGAAAAGAAGAGGAATGTCAAGGAAAACATTGAGATGGAGGAAAAGCGGTTAGACCTTTTACTGAATGTGGCGGTTGCGTTCTATACTCAGCCAGATATTCACAATGGCTTGTTCAAGTTTGTTTTCCGCCAACTTGAGCAAGTGTTTCAGTCCAAGATTGACAATACCTGGAGATCAAAGTTGAAAACCACCGAGTTATTCAAGAAAGTCTTGGGTGAAATTGTCGAGTCGAAAGAGGACGTTGACACCAAAGTGTTGTTGCACGCATGGGAGGTGCTCAGGCAACAGTGCTTGCAGCGCGACTCGATCGAGAATGTCAAGATTCAGTTTATCAGGTTGTCCAAGCAGTTGCTGGGATACATTGCGGAGCCCAATGGCATCAAGGACGCGCTTGAGGCATTTGCACAAGTTGAAACGTCCAATGTGGTGGTGACAGAGTTGAATAGAGATGTATTGTAGCAGTCAAGTTGAAAGTTGCATTGAAAGTAGCCTATTTAAAAAACAATTATTCTATACAGCTAAAGTGACATGGAAAGGGAAACTTAGTGTCCGCCTCTCAATCTCAACACCAAGTGCAAGGTCGACTCCTTCTGAATGTTGTAGTCAGACAAGGTTCTGCCATCTTCCAATTGCTTACCAGCAAAGATCAATCTCTGCTGGTCGGGTGGGATACCCTCCTTGTCTTGGATCTTGCTCTTGACATTGTCAATAGTGTCGGAGGACTCAACTTCCAATGTAATGGTCTTTCCGGTTAAAGTCTTTACAAAGATTTGCAT
>JAJMCF010001327.1:14062-34025 GCA_030585045.1 Zhuliangozyma parablackwelliae | reverse complement strand
CCCCCCCCCCCCTGTTTGTTTATCTTATCAGAGAGAGAAAAAGAGAGGGGAAAGGCAAAGGCAAAGGCAATCAAAAAAAAAAAGGTGTGATTACATAGAGAGGGTGTGGGTAGTGTACCACGTCCAAAGCTTATGTGGTGCTGCAAAAAACTGATCCACCATAGACACCTTCATTTCTCTAGCCTCTCCTCCCTCATGGTTACGACATCAGAACTAGACCAGCTAAACATCATCAATGCCAAGGAGGAGAGAAGTTGGAATCTCTCAGGCAACTTTGTTCCCGATTCTATTGCGTGGATGTTTGAATCACAAGAGGAAGATGAACACACGCCGGAGATAGATTTAAGAAAGAAGCGCCTACACTATTTGTTTCGGCTTGAGATAGAAGAACCACCTGACATGCCAGATGAGGTAAATGAGACAACCAGGAGCAGTGTTGTTGATTACCCCACGTATCAATTAAAGGCCCATGAATTGACAAACAACTTGGAGTATGGCGTGATGGAGTCCACCTGGCTTGCTCCAAAGCAACCACCAGCTCAAAAGAGGGGGAAGGGGTCTTTTAAAGTGAAAGGCAACTCCATTTTGGTTGACGACAGCTTGGACTCAGTCTCCAACTTGGAATCAGCCGCCAACTTGGCGGCAGTCGCTACAACGACAGACTACTTTGAGTTTGATTTTTCATCTGCAACACCACAGCTGCAGCTGCAGCGGCAACAGCAACAAACACAGCAACAACAGAAAGAAGTCATGGGGGAGGTTGAAACCTTTCACCCTCCTAAACCCATCAAGAGGTTTCGATCCAAGTCGTGCCATGATTTGATATTTCCCAACTTGAACCTTAAAAAGCCAAGAATGGTGCTGAGGCATGGATGTACTCTTCCAGCCTAACCTGCACCAAAAACGGCGCGTGTTTTAGTGGCGAAAAAAAAACAGGAGAGGACGAAAAGGGAGAAAGAACGGGAAAAAAATGACACAACAACAACAACAACAACTATAGGTTATGTTGAAATCATTCACTAGATCGTTGTCTGCGTCAGCCCCACGATTGAACTACGCCAGGGGCCAATTGATCGGTAGAGTTGCCAACGTTGAGTTCAAAGAGTCGTCAGCTGGTACAAAGTATGCCACATACTCGCTCGCCGTTTCAAAACTGGCAAAGAAAGACGAGGCCGGCAACTACGTTGAAAGCGAACCCGACTGGCACCATATTGTTGCTTTTAATGAATACCAGCTTGCTAGATTGGAAAAGGTCTTGAGAGTCGGTAACTACATGGTGGTCGATGTTAACTTGAAATCGAACAAATTTGAAGACTCTGAGGGGAAAACGTATACAACCTACTCGTTGGTCCAAAGAGACTTTAGTATTCTTAGATTTGGAAGGAAACCAGAGACCGAAGAAGCTGCCTCCGAGTAAGAAAGGCAGCCGAGTAAGAATCATGTATATTTCAACTTTTTTTTTTTTAGTTTAAATCTTTGGCCAGACTCAACTCGTAGGCGTAAGCCACCGTCAACTTGACGTGCTCTCTAATGTGGTCCCAGTCCAACCGGTCAATGGTGTCCATTGTGGAGTGGATGTACTTGTTTGTGTACTTCATTTCACTTTCAATCAAAAAGGACGAGGGGTACCCGTTTTCCAAGGCCGAGGCATGGTCCGAACACGCGTACCCGCACGTGGACTCGTGGTACGGGATTGAGTTGTAGGTGCTGATCAACAACTTTAAAAAGTTGTTCAATTCAACGCTGGTGTAGTCGGCAATCAACCCGAAATGGGGCTCGACACCAGCATCGATCGAACCCTTGGTATACCCCGTCATATCCTGCTGCAACATACCAACCACAATTTCGTTGGCTTGGGAGTACCGGCTAAAAACGTCGATGGAGCCAAGCAACCCACCCTCCTCGGCCGAGTACCAATGGAACTCCAAAGTGCTGTGGGGCACAAAGTTATTGCTCTTGTACTCAGCAATCAAAAGCCGGAGTGCCTCCAAAGTAGTAACCGTTCCCGAACCATCGTCGTCTGCGCCAGGCGCCTTCATGAGGTTGGGCAAAATCAAGTTGACAGAGTCTTGGTGGGCTCCAACAACAACCTTGTCAGCAACCGCTCCGGGGATGGACACAACGATGGAGTACTGACCCCAGCCAGTGTGGTGCACCTTCTTGACCAGCACCGTGTCCTTGACAGGCTCGACAATTTCCTGGATCTGAGCATACAACCAGTCGGCGCTCTCCACGCCGCTGTCAGACTTGTAGTACCGGGTATAAAAGGAAGTAAAGTTGCTCAACTTGCTAAACATCAACTCGATGTCAATACCTTCATACACCTTTTCTACCGCATCTTTGTGGTGGGGTGCCTTGGGGTAGTTGTAAACAGGAACTGCTTTCTGCAAAGTGGAAATCTGCTTCGAGCCAATCAATGCAAACTTTCTCCAAAGCGACACGGGCCCCGGTTTCAAGATCAAGCCTTGCTCTACAGCATCGTCAACCGAGACCTGGCCGGTCACATCGATAAAGTTTACGTTGTTTCTCCTCAATTTCAATTTGTCGTGTTCCGAAACAATCTTGTATTCCGTGGGACTCAATTTGATCAATCTGTCCTTGCCACTATCAGAACTCACGAAAGGGATCGCGTTTGATAATCCTAAAGGAAACGCACTAACAAGGCACGCAAAGGCACCAAGCACAACAAGAAATCGCATGGGTGAAAAAGAATGTGTTGGTGTGGGGGTGGAGGGGTTGGCTCCTTTTTTTTAATCGTTCTTTTTCTTGCGTTGTTTGCTCTTGGCTCCACACTCTTTTTTAATGGTGGGGAGTTTTGCCTTCCTCTACACATTGGACATTTTGATGAAGATATACACTATACGCATTGACCTGCCACTTTGGCACGCGTACATCTCGACAGACGGGTCAAGCCCATCTTTACTCCTGGATCAGGTCTAGAACCAGTGATTGTTTTGAACATGAGCACACCCAGCAACAGAGTACAGCTCTTCTTTACAGCTCTTCTTTGCCCCTCTTATAACCACTCTTACTGCCCTTCTTACAACCACTCTTACAGCCCTTCTTACAACCACTCTTACTGCCCCTCTTCACAGCCCTCCTTACAGCTCTTCCTTTATTGTTGCTTGATCGTCATGGTCGTGCATTGCCCAGCTACACCAATTTTGCTGTTGAAATTTTTTTTTTTTTGTGCGTAGGCATAAGCACAACACAGCATCACCAACCAACCCACCTACCCACCCAAAATCATGGCGGTGCAAGTTCCAGGTATCACGGGATCCGCGAGCTCAATCAATGTGCCGCCGAATTCAAAGTATATAGTGCCAACATTGAAGTTGAGGGACCCATTATCGGACTCGCTCCAATTGCACCAGGACACCACTGTCGCACCACCAGCAAGAGGCCAGTTGCCGCGGAGATTTGCCCCTACTGTTGGGGCCGAGGCCAAAGAAGCAAGCTACAGAATAAACGTACCCGACTTTGCCAACCTACCACCATTACAGTTGGGATCAAAGTTTATTTCCAACTTGAACAAGATCGATGCCACCATCCCCCACGATCTCTTCTACTCGGAGACAGTTAGCAAAACCGAATCGGGGCTAGACAATTACTATTTTGATTACGAAAATGGATTGAAGGACTTTTCCCGGTTTGAGCAGGTGCAGCAATTGAACTTGCCGGACCGCTTTTTCGAGGAGTACAACTCTACCGAATGCATCACCAAAATTGGCTTGTTCCCCGAGATTGAAAGAACGTGGATTGCCATTGACAATAAGCTCGTGTTGTGGAACTACACGCTTCCACAATCGTCGTTCAACCAAGCGTCTCAGTTCCTAACAATTGACCAGATCAGGCACACGATATTGACGGTCAAGTTGGTAAAGCCCAAAAAGGGGGTGTTTCTCGAGGAGGTGGACCATTTGTTGTTGGTTGCCACCACGGTGGATATCCACGTTTTCATTGTCAAGTACGACACGGCGATGAACAACTTGGAAATCTTCAACCCAGACTTGTCGGTGTCGACCCAGGGCTTGGCCGTCAACAACTTTGCCGTGAACCCCAACACAAACGACATCTACTTTAGCGGGGAGGGTGATGGGATAAACATTTGGCGCTTGGAGTACTCCAACAAATCGACATTTACCAAGAACAAGTGTGACAAGACGTGTCTCACCAAGGGGGGGTTTTCCAGCGTGATTCCCAACAAATTGCCGGGCATGGACTTGTTTGGTTCGGGCGACTCTGCTGAAGCTTCCAACTTGGCGAATGCCCCCGAGTGCATTGTGCAGTTGGAGGTGGACGGCGACCGAGACATTTTGTACTCGCTTTCCAACAAGTCAGTGATTCGGGTGTACAAATTGCAGCCCAAGCACGATACTCAGCTCGCAGAGGGCAGTAGATTGACGCCAGGCCAAATCTTCAAATCTGCGTCGAGTGTCTTTGTCGACGCTAGCAACTTCAAGCTCTTTGAACGGTTCAAGATTATTAGCATCCACCGGGTATCGCCACGCGAATCCAGCTCCATCCAGTTGGTTGCCGTTACCAGCGACGGCTGCCGAATTTTGCTCAAGCTAGGGTCAACCTCTACTTTTTCCATGTTGCTCACGTCGTCCTTGAGCTCAACCGGTGCGTTGAAATTGAACCTCGTCAACATCAAGTTCCCACCGTCTAGAGAAGTCCCCAAGATCAACCCCGAGTTGGACTCCTTCACGAGGGACCGCCAGTACATGTCGCAGTTGATTGCTAGTCAACAAAGGTCGCAGTTGCTCAAAAACACCAAGATTGCCCAGCTTATAAGCCCGGGCGTTTTCATATGCGCCAAAAAGACAAAGAGATCGGACAAGTTGTTCATCGCAACTACCAATTACGGGTACTTGAAGAAGAATAACAAGTTGGTGGAAGACGCCGAGTTCAAAAAGTACGTGTTTAGCGAAGATGCTCCGTACACGTATATCCAGGGCATTGTGCAGTTGACGCCATCGATGAATGCAACCGAAACTCCAAACGGGTATGCCAACGTAGCGGCCAGCCAGTACACAAAGGAGCCGTTGAGGTTTGCCGTGTTGACAAACTTTGGCATCACCATCTACCAGTTTAGAACATCTGACCAAGTGTTGAAATCTTTGAGCGATGGCGTCATTGAAAACTTTATTGAAGAGAATGGGTACGAGGAAACTTGTTCAAGCTTGTTATACTTGGCCTGCTCATACGGGGCATACAATGCCAACGAGTCGTATACTCGCAAGGCGCAAATTTTGTTTTCGACGTGCGGCAATGGCCCCCGCTTGACAACCGATACCTCACAGCAGCAACAACAACATCAACAGCAACAACAGCAACAACAACAGCAGCAGCAGCAACAACAACAGCAACAGCAGCAACAGCAGCAACAATATCTGTTACTGCTGCAGGTGGTTTCGCTTCCTCCCCACCACCAACAGCAAACATCGGCATCGCTCAATTCGTCCGCCCACCCCACGGTTGAACAAGTCGTGTTGAGCGATCGGTTTTATGGGACGTGTTTGTTGGTTGCTAGATTGCTCCGAGACTTTTGGGACAAAAAAGTGTTTAGTCCCTTGGCACACATCAAGTTGACACCGGGCGGAGAAGTCGAAGTTTCCAGCATCAAGGAGGGCAATCTCCTTATCCAAGGGCTCAACATTGACAAGAAAAAGGTTGAGTTTTTCATTGGGTCAATCATAGTTTTGCTCGATTTCTTTGTTGAGAACAGCACCAACATCCTTGGATTGAATGCGCCCAACTATAGCTCGGATCCAAGCCAGTTTGAAAGCGAAGTTTGTCTCCGGGCTGAGCACATTGCGTTTACATCCATCGTCAAGTCGTTGGCATCCATAAAGGAAGCGTTGTCGTTCTTGATGGTGCTTATTGAGGAGACACAAACCAATCAAAAATCCAACTTTAACGAGATTTTCCAGTTTTTGTCGTTGACCAACCAGGCAAACCTATTGACCCTTACTTTCAAAGACATTTTGCTACCCAACAGAGACGTGAAGAACTTGGTCAAGGATTTGTTGTCGTCCATTATCAACAAAACCATTTTGAAAGGCGGCTCGATCGACTTGATTGCGTCGTCCTTACAAATGCGATGCGGTTCTTTCTGCTCCACCGACGACGTGTTTATCTTTAAAGCCATTGAAAACTTGACAAGGGCAAAAAAGATCGGCTCTAGAGACAACGACATGAAATTAAAGTGTTTGAGACACACGGTTTTGTTGTTTGAAAAGGCGTACGAGTCCTTGACGTTGGAGAATATTGAAAATTGCATCAACATTATGTTGGAACTTGAGTTTTATGCCGGGGCCGTGGGCATGTTGTTGAACATATCCCAAAAGTTGGCCGCCAATGCCCAAGCGTCACCGCTTCCCTTCAGCCAGGCTACCAACCCGTTAAACACACAAAGAGATGCTGTGGAAACCGGCAAGAAAAAGCAAAACTTGTACGGCTTGATATTCAGCATTCTCGTCAAGGTTGACATGAAAGCGTTGAAGGTGACTGAGTCAAACAACCAGCTTTTGGTGAATGAGTTTTTGGAGCTTAGAGACTCTGCTTACGAGACCTGTTTCAGCTTCAACGACCGGGAGTTTCAGTATGCGTTTTACGACTGGTTCATCCTGCAGGGCGTCAGCGAAAGGCTATTGGAGATCAGCACGCCCTTTATTCTACCCTTTTTGGAGGAAAAGTCGGAAACCGATTTGGCCTTGAGCAACTTGCTTTGGTTGTACCACGCAAAAAGGGAAAGTTACTTTGATGCGGCCAAGATCTTGTACGCTTTGGCTGTGTCCGAATTCAAGTTGGAGCTCAGCCAAAGGGTTGAGTATCTATCCCGAGCCAATGGCTTTTGCAACTGCGTCTGTCCCCCCAACTTGCGGCAGAAGGTGATCCAGCTATCCAGCGTGATTCAAGAGTTGTTTGATGTGGCCAGCGTGCAGTTGGACATTTTGAGCCGGATCGGGCAGGACTCGCGGGTGGCGCAGGACAACAAGCAGCTCGCCACTGAAGCGCTAAATTTTAAAATCTTGCCCATCAGCGACTTGTTCAACACGTACACTGACCCGTTGGGCTACTATGATATCTCACTACTCATTTTCAAAATATCAGATTACAAAAACACCGATGATATCTTGAAGCGATGGGAGTTGTTTTTTGAAAAAGTATTCCACGAGTTTTCGGTCGAGAACAACAAGGCCAAGCAGCCGCCGTTCTACATACAGTTGAACGAAGCGTTTATAAGCTGCGGGTCCAAGGTGTCTTCCAACGATTTGGTATTTCCCATTGATGAGTTGGTAAAGTTGATAAGCAAGTACCTCCAGGAAGCCATTGACGAGAATGCAGCCATGCAGAAGCCGCCGCGGGGAGCAGTGGTGGGGATGTTTATCAAGTGCGGTGTTTCTTACGAGAGATTGTACTACGTGATAAGATCGTTGATTGAGCACAGCACTTTTGAAGTGCACCCCGGGTTCACCGATGATTTGAAGACGAATGAGATGCCCGTGTTGCTCAACGCTTGGTACTCTGCTGACAAAAGATTGAGAGAACAGATTCCTGCCGAGAAGATGGCCAACTCTGCGGAACACTACTCGCTCGAGAAGGACCCCATCAGCGAGATTGCAAAAAATGGCACTTTTGCTTAAAGTTGACAGGAGGAGCAGACAGAGCAGAGTAGACTGGAGCAGCAGACAGAGCAGAGTAGACAGAGAGCAGCAGACAGGAGCAGAGTAGACAGGAGCAGCAGACAGGAGCAGATAATTAAAACTAAAAAGATATTTGTTCATTAGTTCAACTGGTAAAACTTGTTCTTTTGAACGTCAAACCTCTCCTTTTCAAAGTTGCCGATTTCGCTGGGACGCAAATAGTTTGGTGTTTCCGGCAAGTACATCCTTTCCGGCTGCAAATGCTTATCCGCCAAATACAGCATCACGCCATCAACCACCAACCGGACGCCATTGGGTTCTGCGCCCCTGGGCATGATAACGTCGGCAAACTCCTTGGTGGGGAATATAAAGTCACTCATTTCTGACCTCGCTCCGAGTAGGTACGCATTGATGATTCCCTCCAAGGTGTCGATGTGGGTTTGAAGAACGTCTCGCCTTATCCATCTGATCAAGCGGGTGTCTGGGTCGCTATCTATAAACACCTTTATGTGCGACATGTGCCTAATCTCTTTATCGTACAATGCGTACAAGCCATGGACAAGGAAAATCTTTTGAGGTTCGCCTGCGCTTGACTCCAAGTTGTTTGAAAGATATTGCTTTAGCTTGGCAAATTGGAACCTCGACGGCTTGAGACGCGGGAAGCTGTGTCCATCCTTGCTAACGGTGATGGCCATGGATTTGCTGCTGGTAAACTGGCTAGAGTCTACCGACGTCGGGCCGTCATCTTTGTATTCATTCATATCGATGATCTGGACGTCGACATGCGATTCTGGGACCATGGTTTGCAACTCTTTTCTTAAAGATACCGCGGTTGTCTTTTTCCCAGACGCGTGGCCGCCTCCGAGCAAGACAACAATGGAACGATTTCCTTGGGTTGTTGTTGATGTTGTTGTCGATGTTGATGTTGATGTTGGTGGTGTCATTGATTAGAGCGGAGAACCAAACTCATCGAGTAAAAAAAATAATAAAAATAGCTGGAACAAAAAGACATACACTCATAGCCATAAAAAAAAGCAGGATCCCTTTCAATTTTTGCTACAACAATGGATGAATTCGATAGGGAGTTTGACAATGAGTTGGAGTTTAGCCACAAGTCCACCAAGGGTATCAAAGTCCACCGCACATTTGAGGGCATGAAGTTGAAACCAGAGCTTCTCAAAGGCATATACGGCTACGGGTTTGAGGCGCCATCGGCAATCCAATCACGCGCAATAATGCAGATCATCAGCGGGAAAGACACTATAGCACAAGCCCAGTCCGGGACCGGCAAGACCGCCACATTCTCCATCGGAATGCTACAGGTGATTGATACCAAGTCGAAAGAGTGCCAGGCGTTGATATTGTCGCCCACGAGGGAATTGGCGGTGCAGATACAGAATGTGGTGAAGCACTTGGGGGACTACATGAACATCCACACCCTCGCATGTATTGGCGGAAAAAACGTGGGCGAGGATATCAAAAAGTTGCAGCAGGGCCAGCAGATAATCAGCGGTACGCCAGGCCGTGTCGTGGATGTCATAAAGAGGAGGAACCTATCGACTCGAAACATCAAGATATTGATCCTCGATGAGGCCGACGAGTTGTTTATGAAGGGGTTCAAGGAGCAGATCTATGAGGTTTACAAACAGCTACCTCCGTCGGTGCAAGTGGTTGTTGTGAGTGCAACATTGCCGCGCGAGGTTTTGGAAATGACCGGTAAGTTCACGACGGACCCCGTCAAAATATTGGTGAAGCAGGACGAGATTTCGTTGCAGGGCATCAAACAGTACTACATCCAATGCGAGCAGGAAGACTGGAAGCTCGACACGCTATGCGACTTGTACGACAACTTGACCATCACACAAGCGGTGATATTTTGCAACACCAAGATAAAAGTCAACTGGCTTGCGGACCAAATGAAGAAGCAAAACTTTACTGTTGTCGCCATGCACGGCGATATGAAGCAGGATGAGAGGGACTCCATCATGAATGACTTTCGAACGGGCAACTCGCGAGTGTTGATCTCGACTGATGTGTGGGCCAGAGGAATCGATGTTCAGCAGGTGTCGTTGGTTATCAATTACGACTTGCCCCTCGACAAAGAAAACTACATTCACCGTATAGGCAGGTCTGGTCGGTTTGGAAGAAAGGGGGCAGCTATCAGTTTGGTTACCAGGGAGGACATTTCCACATTGAAGGAGCTCCAAAGGCATTACTCGACAAAGATTAGGGAGATGCCGGCCAACATCAACGATATCACGTAGTGGTTTTTCTTTCGCGGGTTGTCACATTTTTAGTGTCTAGCTCCGTCGATGGTGTATAAGGTTCATGCTTAATCAAATAGCACAAATGGTAAATGAGTTACTTCCGATTAGGTATGCGCGTCACGTGCACATACACGTACGGGCTAAACCCCCCTAGCAGATGTCACTCCTGCATATCACTCTGGCACGCACTCTCATTAGGCGAAAAGCTATTACAAAATTCTGCGGTAGTAATTTTTTTTTTTTCAAATCCTCATCCTACAACCAAAAGCATCAAGATGGCTACGTATGTGATTCAAGCATTACCGTTCGGTCTAGCAGCAGACAGATGTTGACAGGCTGGCCCGCACAGACGATATCCTCAAACACCTGGACTATGTGTCCTGGGTATAGCCATTATTTGGAAGAGGTTACTTGGAACATTGGCATCGGTTTAACTGATGTGTTCTTACCAAGGGAAACTCAGATTGTCTTGCAGTCTTTCACTAAACTTTGTTTTAGCCAATGCCTGATACATCTGTTTTCCTCTGAGTATATTTGGAAACTTTCTGGACGAGAGATGGAATGAACGTGGCTGTTCAGTTCCATGCTCGCGCATACCGCCTTTCCGGCAGTTGCAATCGTGCAAGAGTTCTGTAAATAAAAAAGAGGGAAGCATGCTAGGAAAGTAAAGTTCCTTTCCCACCCCCCAATACTAACTTGTTTTCCCCAACAGTACTTTGAAACCAGAAACCTTGCAAAAGAAGGCTAAGGCCCAGCAAAAGACTGCTGAAGAAAGAGCTGCTGCCAAGAAGGCCAGAAAAGCCGTATGTACCGCATCAACCCCCTACCATCGTGCCCACTGCTTTAAGTTTTTTAGGATGAAAACAACCAATTTGATTATGGCTAGCTACGGCGATGCTGTCTTTCAGTTAACCATCTTTCGGGACTGACAAGAATTTTGAGTCTTGTGGCACACGTTTTTCAGGTTATGTTTACTAACTATTCCATTAGGCCAACAAGGAAAAGAGACAAGCTACTTTCGACAGAGCTGCTGCTTACCAAAAGGAGTACGAAGAAGCTGAAAGATCCGTCATTACTGCCAAGAGAGACGCCAAGGCTTCTGACTCTTACTACGTCGACGCCCAATCCAAGTTGGTTTTCGTTGTTAGAATCAAGGGTATCATGAAGATCCCACCAAAGCCAAGAAAGATTATGCAATTGTTGAGATTGACCCAGATCAACGCCGGTGTTTTCGTCAGATTGACCAAGGCTACCGCTGAGTTGCTCAAGTTGGCTGACCCATACATCGCCTACGGTTACCCATCTTTGGCCACCATCAGACACTTGGTGTACAAGAGAGGTTTCGGTAAGGTCAACAAGCAAAGAATTGCTTTGTCTGACAATGCCATCATTGAAGCTAACTTGGGTAAGTACAACATCTTGTCCATCGAAGACTTGATCCACGAGATTTACACCGTTGGTCCAAACTTTAAGCAAGTCAACAACTTCTTGTGGCCATTCAAGTTGTCCAACCCAACCGGTGGTTTCAGAGCTAGAAAGTTCCAACACTTTATCCAAGGTGGTGACTCTGGTAACAGAGAACAATTCATCAACGCTTTGGTCAAGCAAATGAACTAAGCGGGGTTTGAGTGGATGTGTAATTTCCTTTCTCTTTCCTCTTCTTTTTTACTTTTGGTGTCAAAGGCTTATCCGGGACGTTGTGTATACATAATATAAATAGTATTTCGAATCCTGTCTTGTTGTCGTACTATTAATTGAATGAGCATGGCGCGCATTTTTCCTTGCTGGTGAACGCGGGGGTCACCACTCTGCAAAGCTTTCAACCAATTGCTCAAGCACGGGCACGTTTCGCCAGAGATCAAGCATCGATCTTGCCGCCACCCATCCGCTTGTATAGTCGTCGTAGATGTACAAGGATGGCTCGGCGGCTAGTGCATGGACAAAAAGCCGATACACAAGCTGCATGGCGTTTCCCACTAGTATTGTTGTCAACACAAGACCTAAACCATTCAAGAGTAGAATCCTGACGTCTTTGTTTTCTTGCTTGTACTTCAAGAACAGGTAGTACTGCTTGATAAATGGCAACCTGATCCAGAAATCACGGATCCTGTTGGGCGCTTCAACATCAAGTATTCCCCGCAATTTCGCAACCAACTCATCTTGCTCAAGCATAGTTTTCGCCAACTCATCTTTACTTCTCGCCGCCTCTGCTTCCCTCCTTTCAAACTGGCTGATTTCCTGGCGGTACGCGTGACACACTTGGTTCAAATCTTTGATGACCTGGTCTCTGTCCTTCAATTTCGCCAAGGCTTGTCGTGCCCACCTATCTCCTGGCGGCCGGGCCAATTGGTCTTGTAGCAGCTTGGTTTGCTTTTGCAAAGCAGCATTCTCGCTTTCTAGTCGTCGTATACGCTGCGCTTGCTCCCTACTCTCCGATAGAAGCCTCGCCACCTCCCTGTTTTTGCGCACAATCTCCTGCGCTTGCTCTTGAACAAGCTCCTCCCTAGCCTTGGTGTCCTCCCTAGCCTTGGTGTCCTCCCTAGCCTTGGTGTCCTCCCTAGCCTTGGTGTCCTCCCACACAGTATCCCGCAGCTGGTCAGATTGCGACAATGGTTTGGGGGATCTTGGCCACCCTACAGAGCCCGAGCTCGATAGTGCGGCCAGGTCAAGACAGTGCTCTATATCGCTCTCGCTCATGCCAAATCGCACCCGCAACAAGTCTTCAACACTCCTAAAGTCGATGCAGCTCAAAATAAACCTCTTAAAATCGGTTCTCATCACCTTCAACTGTGGCTTGTCCTTGATCAACTGGTCTAGTAGCCGGGTCTCGTACGCTGTCAACAATGCTGCTGGTAGTCTCAAGATTTGCTCAATCTCGCTGATGAGTGCTCGGATGGAGTAGATGAACATCGAGTCGGAGTTTCCCCGTGTCGTTCGTTTCCAGCTCAACTCAATCAAGTCATCTATCACCGTGTGTCCCTTATTTGCGACCACCATATCTTGGTCCTCTCGGGATGGTTGTAAAGTATTGGAGGAGGAGCGCTTGTTGTAAAGTCCTGGAGGAGCGCTTGTTGTAAAGTCCTGGAAGGTAAAATCCAAATTGTAAACAAAAAGTTTTTTGTTGTTGTTTTTTTCAACACGCGTACACTATGTACAACTATACATTGTCACCAACGGGGGTTGGAATGTATCTCACTACCACGGGAGGGGGTTGAGTACCCGGTGCCATGGTCTTGTTCTCGCTTGCTTCTGCTTCTATCCCTTCCTCAACCTTTACGTCTTCATGTGCACCTTCCCCAACCGTTACATTTTCATGTGTACCACCATTCTCTTTCTTGACGACACACACAGCACTAGTCTCATCGCCATTGGCAATAACCGCGGCAGCACCAAAACCGTCGGTGCCATCACCACGCTCCTCATGCTGCACTCCATTGACAGCAGTATCACCAGGAGTTTCCGCGTCACCACATTGCAGTTGATCCACATCATCTCTCGGCAAAGACCCACAACTGCCCTGGTCCTTGTCCTTGTCCTCGTCCTCATCACCCTCCACTCCGGGATGCGATTCATCAGACGACGCTTCTTGCTTTATGCCATTCGCCTGGTCTGTGTGACTGGCTCTAGACTCTTGCAACACATTCTCAAACAGTCGTATCAAATTCAACACATGCTCAAACAAATCGCCAAGCAAAACACCACTTGCATACATTTTTCTCAAAACAAACCGTAAGGAATCCAACTTCAAACCAATGTCCAGTTCATTCATGATTTTACCAACTAGGTCTTGGTACAACTGGTGGTACTTATCCATTGTTTCAACCACTTCTTTCATCACTTGTACTTCGTTAACGGGGTACGTTTCCAATTCACACGCTTCTTTGTAAGCTCCTTTGATTCTGTCGAGCGTGATCTGTGATTGCAACAATGAATCAGCCGGTGCCGTCCCGGCAATCAACAAACACGGGGGGCAAACGTAATTGTCGTCATTGGGACTGGAAAGCTCCTTCACGCACTGAACATGGTACCAGTCGCTGCACCTGTCACATTCAACCATCGTGCCATGCTCGTACTCACGGCAGATGCAGTAAAACTTGGGCGACATTTCTGACTGCTGCGGGTTGAATTTGGAAAGAAAAGACGAACTTTCGCGATACTCGTCCTCTTCCGATAGACTGAATTCGGACTTGTACAACAATTGGTATAGTTTCGCAACAAACTTTGAACTCATGGTCATTTTGGTATTCAAATACTCCAGCTCAACGTCCTTGTTCAATGTGGTTATAACCTTTGACCGGCGAATGGGTTCCCAGATTTCATCGAGCCACTTTTCCGTCACCGATAACCTGGCGGCGAGCTTCAGCAAGTCAAACTTCAACCCGCTCTCTTCAATCTGGCTGTACAACAGTCTGAGTTCGGGGTACGACGACCGTCCATCTTCTTGAAACTGGGATACCAACTTTGCATTCGAGTGCACCTTGGACAACTCGACATAGTTCTCCATCGAAATAAACAACTTCTCCCTGCTGAACCTGTCTGCAATTTGGTTCAACACCTTCAAGTCCAAATCGTGCACATACTCGTACTGCAAAAACTTGCTCACCTCGCGGTCAAAGACAACGCTCTCGTTCAAGATGCGGGCAATTTCTTCAACCACCTCCAAATCGGCGCCAGACAAGACCTCCAACCCCTGCTGGTAAAGGCTCCTTAAATCGCTCAACAAAAAGACCTGCTTCTTGTCGGCATAGGGGTCGACACCCTTGCTGATCAAACCATATACCCGAAGCCATTTCATCCTGTCTCGAACCCGGATAATAAACTCCAACGACGGTATCACCAAGCCAAAGCTCTCTCCCAAGTTTATCAAGTCGTCAAACTCTTGCAATGATTTGTTCTTTTTCGACAAAAGCTGCCTGCTTGCCTTGTCAAAATTCTCAATTTCCATCTTGAATTCGAGTATTTGGTCAACTTCCGGACACTTGAAATTCAAAGTCGGGATCTTATCCACTAGTTTGACCAATTCACTAAACGATGACACGCGCTGCGACGAATCGCCATTCCTGATCCTTTGCTGGTGCTTGATTGCCAACAAGGCCTGGCAGTCTTCAATAAACATGTTTGAACGGTCAAGGAACCCCCTCAAGTTCTCGACATAGTTTTTGAAAAGATTGAACCTCGCTTGGTCTAGCTCCTTTTTATTGATTGAGGCGATCGAAGAACAAATCTTTTCGCCCTCGCTGAGGAGATATTTATAGGATTTCAATGACACATCCTCGTTGGCAGCCATCAACTCCTCGTAGTTCTTCATCCACGACTCAAAGTCAACCGAGTACGTGTGCAACGTTTTGGAAAATGTCTTGAGCTTGTCATCAGAGTAGAATAGCTGCAACTCGGCGTTGAGGTCGGTGAAGTTCCCCTGCTCCTGGTACTTGAGAAAGCTCTGCATCGAAACTATGCACGACTGGTGTTTGGCTTTGGGGTCGATCAACACCACTCTGGACGGGAATGCATTGTTCAATATGTCGTCCGAAATGGTGTCTGCTGCCTTCCTATCATCGAGCAACACTTCCTTCACCTTATACGCGCGCACCTGGTTCCGCAAGGCAATTTCCTCCCGGTACACGTCGTCATACACCTCGGCCACCTTGGAATAGATATCGGCATCAAACAAAACATTGTTCCCGCTATCGTACATCAACGCCACGTTGGCCAACAACTTGAAAGTCAGAAAGTTGGGCAAGATTCCTTGCTTTGCTAGCCACTTTTCCCCCTCGAGCGCATAGTTGAGCCAGTTCTGGGTTGCCAAGTTGACCTCTTCACTCAAGTTGAAGCCAAACGATATATTTGACGAGTAAGACTTGGGAAACTTGACAATGAACTCGCCGGGCTCTTGGAGAGAGGTTGTATAGCGGATCCCGTTCGCCTCCAACATCTCGGGAGTGATCATAAACTCCTGGTTGTATCGGAAAGGCGCGGGGTGAGACAAGAGGTGCTGGAATTTGGGGTTTGCGTGTCGCAATCTTATGTCTTGCTTGGTGTTGATGCAGTTGTCCAAGGTAGACAAGAGTATTTCATGGTCCATGCTTGCATCCAGAAAGCCAAGGAGCCCCGCCACTTTTGCCAGATCAACTGATTTCTCAGTGGTGTTGATGTGCGAGCGCGAAACTTCCTCCTGGTTGACGTGGTACACCAACTGTTCAAACTTGTCAAACTCCAGTTCCGGTATGAAATACCACCTCTTGGTGGCGCCAAAAAACTGGTAGTTGACCAGCTGGAGAAAGTGGTCCTCGCACAGCCAGTTTTGGGTGGCAAAGGTCATGCCAATGTTCAACTTGGTGTCGATCAACTCGACGTTATTGACGTCAGGTTCGTTCAACGCACTCAACATTGTGTTGGGAAGGCTTGGCAAGTTGTGCAAGTTCCAAGGGTGCATGGCCGCTTGGTTTAGCTTTTCAATGTAGTTGGTGGCGTCAAACACTTTTTCGGACGCTGGCGTGCTTTGTGATGGCTGGTTGAGGTGCGATCCCGGCTTTGTGCTTGCCCCCGTCTTGTTGTTGGGGTTGTTGAGATGGGCACTGTTTAACACATTTTTGTAGCTGGTCAAATAGTCCCCCAACTTAACAAACCCGGACCCATTAATGCTGTTGGGGATGTCGACTCCCATTTCCAACTCAAGCCCGTCGTGGAGGCGCTTGTGTATGTTGTCGTTGCTGGCGTACTTCCAGTACAATTGTTCCAACAAGTCGATCCGGATCGCGTTTCTCTCGGTAATGTCGTTGCTGAAGCTGGCCCAATTGTTTTCAATGACAAACTCCTGAAACTTGATATCCTTTTCCATAAACTGTCGCAACGTGTATATGGAGCCGATTTTGGGAGCCGATTTTAGGCGCGACTCGTCCTGGCTGTCGAGTATATACTCAATCGCATGCTCCAACTCAGTTTGGGGCAAGATCGGCGACTCGACTATATCGGTACCCTTTCGGTTCCGTTTTCTATCGTCCTGCTTGATGGTGAACACATTGGGCTGCTTGACGTCTATCAAGTGTGGTGCATTCAACAAAAACCCCTTGGCAAATTTCGATTTGATTGATCTTTTAAACTCCTTTGCTGATCCCACAATCAAAGGAGCTTTTGGCTTTGGCTTTGGTTGTGTCTGTGTCTGTGGCTGTACCTGTTCATGCGCCTGTGTCTGTGTCTGTTCCTGCTCCTGCTCCGGTATCTCTGCCTGTGGCTGTGCCTGTGTGGCGTCGATTTTTTGCCGCTTAATGTCTTCCACCGCCTGTTGCGATGCCCGCTTCCCATTACTATTCACAACTTCGCTGGCCGGATCCTCTTTGATCGCATAATCGTGCGGCGCGCTGCCAAGGTACAACTCGAACGGGTAAAGAATCTTGTGGTATGACGCCTTCAACGAACTACTCAAACTTGTCATGATCTTCCCCTTGTATCCCAACTCGCGGCCAATTTGTGCCCACAACTTCTTGTTGATCACCTCCATAAACCCACCACGGATAACCACCGAGCGGTAAAGCTTGTACAAATCGACAGACCTCTTGTCAATGGTGGGCAACTTGCTCAGGTTGAACGCAAAAGCCTTTTTACTGCTTTCAGGGTCCTCAAACTTGGCGAATTCTCCGCTCCTGTGGAATTCGAGAAGGTCGTGGTAAAACTTTAGCCTCATGTATATCTCATCCTGTCTCGGATTATTCAACAACTTGTTAGTCTGGAACCAGAACAAGTCAGAGTTGATCTGTATGGTGGATTGGAACAAGTCAGTGTCGCGCGGGGGTAGTTTCACCTTGATTGCGCCGTATTGTTTGCCAACTTCCAGCACACTATTGATGAACGCAATGGGATCTCGGCTTTGTTCTTCGTTGAGGTAGTAAACCGGAATGGCGTGTCTGTCGTGGCCGGGATGGCTGTCGTGGTTGGCGTGGCTGTTGTGGCTGTTGTGGCTGTTGTAGCTGGTACGAGTGGCATCAAAAAAAGACGACAGCGATGCTTGTGGTGGTTGGGGAAGTGAATGTGGAGGCGGTGCTGGTGCTGGTGGTGCAATTGAGATCTTGCTAGGTAGGTTATGGTAATCCAAAAACACATTGGTCTTTGCTTTCAGCTGGGGTAGATTGAAAGGGCAATAGTTGAAATTTGCCAGTTGCCCATTGAATGTAACCGGCCTGCTACCTCGAACAAGCTGGAACGACCGTATATCCGGGAGGTTAGAGCCATCAAAAAAACGAGATGACTTTGGAAATTGGGAAGTCCGGCTTTCTTCTTGATGGTATGACATGATGGTGGGGGGGGGGGGAGGGGGGGGAGAGAGGAGAGGATGGGAAGCTGGCCCTGGGGGGGTACTGACTCTCTGTGAATGATATTTGAAAGTCTCTATGTTCACCAAAAGTAGAGAAAAAGTTTTGGAGGAATCAAAGGAGGAAAGAAAAGAGAGAGAGAGAAAGAAAAAAATGAAAATCAATAGTTGGTAGCGTGGGTGGGCCAGTATCGACAACGGGTGTTTGCATGAATGGAAAAGGGTGTGGTTCGAATATAAAGGGTATATATATGGGGTGTAAGAAAGTTCACACTGCCCGCTATGAATGGGTAATAAAAGTCTGGGCCAGCTTGTCTCTCTCTATTCGTGAATGAAGACAGACAGCTAGCTGGAAAGGCTACAAGCCAAAACAGAAACCGAAAGATTGGGAGCTTGTTGCAAAAGCTCCCGACTGAGTCAAATACATTGTAAAAAGGGATAAAATGCACTGAACCAAGGGTATACAGAGAAGCAAAGTCTCTTAAACCAAAGCGACGGCGATGGCAGCAAAACCGGCCATGGCACCAGCAACGTGCTTAACAGCAGCGCCTTCGTAAGAGGTGACGTTGGCTGGAATGGCAATAGTCGACTCAGTGAACACAGGCTTGACTGGAGCAGCCTTGGTCAAGGTCACAGTCGATGTAGAATCCTTGATGGTGGTCACAGTGGATGGGCCAGCCTTGGAAGGAGCTGGTTCAACATTGGAAGGAGCTGGTTCAACCTTGGAAGATGGAGCAGCCTCGGTGACGGTCTCTGAAACCAAACAGCTGGTAACAGTCAAGGTGGTGGGCTCGAGGATTTCACAGACAGTGGTGGTGCAAACGTCGTCACACACAGTCAAGGTCAAGGTGGTTGGTTCTGGGCAGTAAGTGGTGTACTCAGTGACAACTCCGGTGACAACTTCAGTGGTGTTTGAGTACTGGGCGTAAGCACCAATGGCCAAGGTGGAGACGGTAGCGAAAGTGGAGAATTGCATTGTTAGCGAGAGTATAAAGTTGGTTTAGTGAGGATAGTAAAAAGTGAAAAACAGAAAGGGAGATTGGGTCTTGTATTTATACCCCCCCCTCTTCCTCTTTCCCACATGTTTTGCCCATCGCGGCTTCTTGTTTGTTGATTTGTAGAATTGAACTATTGCAATTGGTGGCGACTTTGTGGCCGGTGTTGGTAATCCTCGAATGATATTGTCTTGGCTGTCCTGGACAGATCAAGCAGTCACCTCAATCCAGCAGTCCGTCTTCCCGATGCAGCAATGTGCACGACGCTGCAAATATTCTTGGACGCAAAACAAAAAAAAAATCTGCAAGAGAGAGAGACATTCACAAAGGATTCAGCTGCTGGTAGTGAATTGTGCGCGAGCTTACTGTAGAGAAGTGCGGGATATGGCGAGGAGACAAGTGCATACAAGGCAGAAAGGAGAGGGAACGGCTGGGAACAGAAGCACAGGTTTCTAGTGAAACATAACAGGTGATGATACACAACGTGTATCCTGTGGTGAAGTATCCTTTGGGATAAACTGCCAAAAAACCTGTTCAGAGACAAAACCAAAAAGGAAGAAAAAAAAAAGTGAGCCCATTCTTCGGACAAAGGATTCCTCCGCCATGATCAAAACAGTGCAACCCAGCCGGTGGAGGTTGCATGCGATTGTTGGCGATGTTTGTTGACACAGCCAGGCTGCGCAATTGTTCAGGCAGCCCACCCAACCCAACCAGCTCACCCGACCAGTGTTCAAAGCCAACCCC
>JAJMCF010001321.1:0-10442 GCA_030585045.1 Zhuliangozyma parablackwelliae | reverse complement strand
CCCCCCCCCCATCAATGTCCCTTCTTCTTTTGCTTGTCGATATGGGCCCGCAACACCTTTTGCCTATCACGGAGCGACAACTTTTGCTTGCCCTGCACCGCCTTCTTGTGGATCATCATGACAAAGTTCTTCTTTCTGGCCTTTTCCTTGTTGGTGGTGGAATGCGCCACTTCCCTCTTGCCCTTTCTCGACCCAAACTTGTCCCGGTCTTCCTTGCCCTCCTTGGCTTGAGCAATTCTCTCCTCACGCAACTGCTTGTATTTAACCTTGCCCACCAAGGTGGTGGAGTCAACCACATCTTCGTTGGTGACGCCCATAATCTTGGCAACACCCGCCTCCGTTCTCAACTCCTCCAACTTGGCAAAGTCTGCTGGTGTCAAGATTCTGCTCGACAACAACTCATTCATGGCCTGTTCAGCAGTGACGCCCGGCTTTTCTGCAGCAACGGCAGGGGTTGCAACCGCCTCCTCCTTCTTGGCCTTCTTCCTCTTTGGTTGCTCGTCCTCTTCTTCATCTGATGACAAGTCCAACTCAGACACTCTGCCAGCATCCTTCTCCCCCTCCTTTTCTCCCTCCTCCTCCTTTTCTCCCTCCTCCTCATCGTCACTATCAGAAATGTCAATCTCCTTGTCCGACTCAACAGCCACCCAATCACCCTCCACATCGCTGTCTCCACCCTCACCTTCGTCAACCTCCCAGTTGGCATCGTCATCCTCGTCGTTGCTATCAGCTCCTTGCTCCTTTCTCCAGTTGGCCAACAACTCAATACCCGGAATGGTGTTGACCGTCTTTTCAATACCATACTGCGGCAACCCTCCCTTTTCTCCCCGCTGCATCTCCATGCTGGCATTCTTGCCCCGGTCCTTTCTGTGCAACATATCGGGTGCCACTTCACGGTAAAGCGAAATCAACGACCGTGCAGCGGCCATCACTGGCTTGGACTTGGACCCTTTATACTCGGTCAAATCCTGCAACAAGGGCGCTTCAATGGCGAGGGGGGCTCTCGATAAGATCTCACGGATGGTGTTGATCCCGGCCGACGCCACTTCGGCAGCAACACCATCAGAAACAAACTCATCGGCAATCTTTCTCACCACCACTTGAATAGACTCTGGTGGCACCAAGTCGTGAGACGCTTGCGCGGCGGCGGCCATGACCTGGGTAACGTTTCTTTGCTTGGGCGTGAGGTACTTCAAAAAGAAGGAATAGATGCCCAAAATGATCAACTTGTGCGTGCCCACCAACCGCGAGATCAAGTTCATAAACAAAATCTTTTGGTCCAAGTCAAACTTGTTGGAGTTTTTGCTGCTCAAGTGGGTATCAAACATTTGTTCGGCAAACCCCTGCGGGTCCCGCAAGAGATGGATGGCCGAAAAGTTCAAGTACGTGGCCGAATGCTTGGTGCCGTTCTTCTTCTTGACTGCCTTGACCGCCGCTTCCAACTTCTTGGCCCGTTTCCCGCTCTTTTTGTTGATCAGCATCTTGTGCTTCAACTCATTCATGTCAAAGCCATCGTCGTCCGACGACTCGTCAAAGTTGTCCTCTCTTTCCTTATCAGCGCCAATAAAGAACTTGGCACCCGCCACGGCAACCTTGACATCGGGGTGCAACGCCGCCTGGGTCATAATCTCCACCGTGCGTGAATCGTCCCAGATCCCCCGCCTCCACAACTCACGCGTCACTTTGGTGGCCCATAACCCCTGAGTATCTCTTTGTTCGAGCAAGTTGAAAAGCAACGCCTGGGTGGATCTATTGATCTTTTGGTTGCGGGTGCCGGTGTTGACCGACTTTAGCAACGCAATCAACGTGGAGTAGATTTGTTTCCGCATCTGCTTCACATGCTGGCCCTGGCTGCCGCTCGAGTACGCCGTCAACAAGGGGAACAAGGTCTGTATAAGCGACTCGGCCGATATGATGCCCTTGTTCCGCAACATGGTCAAGCACTGGATAATCTTTTCCCGCAAGTCGGGCGACAAGTCACGGTGGGTGTGGAGCAAGATTTTCTTCAACTCGTCGGGGAAACTGGCCGTCTCCTTGGGGTAGCAGCTGCACACGGCGGAGACAAACCCAATAAGCTCGCCAAACTCGGTGCCCTTATCGGCCCCGGGGTTGAGCATAAACAAGTCTCGAAGCGACTCATAGTGCGAATATTGCTGGAGAAACTCTTCATGGTACGATTCTGGATCACGACGCACAACATTTTGAAGCAAGATGATGTTGGTGGGCAAAATAGCCGCTCTTCTCTGCTTTCCCATTGTGATAAAGTCTTGTGAAGGTGTGGTGGTGGTGGTTCTGATGAATTTTTTTTTTCTTTCCTCGATGAGCATCTGGAGAATCAAAAGACAAGAGAATAAATCAAGAGACAAGAGGACAAAGGACAAAGGACAAGAGCTTACACAAATCAATAATCGCATTACTTTTCTAAAATAACCCCTTGAGGGCATCGTAGTTGATCTTTTTCGACACGCTGGTCTTTGAAAAGTACATCTTGGCACTATCAGCAGCAGATCTCGGCGTGCCGTCCTCGTCCAAGTCTATATCGCCAAGCTCCTCTCTCAACTCGGGCGGCACCGACGTGGCCGGGGTCTTTTGCCGTTTGCGCTTGGCCGCCGACGTGTTGCCCGCCAACTCGTCTGCCTCCAGCTTAAGCCTCTTCTTTTCCTGTTCAACCAAATAGTCGTGGTTCAACCCCGTCCATATCCTCTCCTTGATGGCAACCTCCTGTTCGGTCATGTTGGCCTCAAGCACAATCTCGTCGTCGTCGTCAGAGTTGAGGTCAACATTGTCGGAAACACTGTTTAGCACGTCGGCCGTGGTGGGCAAGTTGTGCAAATTCCTCGGCCAGTTCATCTTCCAAATCTTGTCGCTATCGCTCTCACCCGAATTTTCATGCGGGGCCCTATACAACGAGTTTTCCAACTTTTCCGTCTTTCTCTTGAGGATGCGGTCCATTTGTTCATTCAATGTCTCTTCCGAGATGGTAATGTCCCCCAAGATCGAGTTCAACAACATCTGTTTTTGGGCCTCGTCTCGAGATAGCTGGCCCAACATTTCTTCTTGTTCGCTTTCGCTCATTTTGGTCAAGTTTTCAAACCGTTCCTGTTGCTTCTTGACCAACTCCACGGCAATCTTCTTTTCAGCCGCCCGGTTCTTTTCAAACGACGGCGGGTTGGAGCTCTCCAACGTCTCCACCTCGCGGAACGACTTTACAGACAAGTTCCCGGCTCGTGTTCGTTTAAACTCATTCAACCTCCTTTGGAGCGTCTCCTCGCCAACGTGCGACACCGCCACAACCTCGGCGTGGCTTCGCCTAAAGTTGTTCATCCTCGCCGCGAGCAACACACAGGCACCAGCAATCCCCGCCGGCCTTCTCCCCTCGTGGATCCAGTCGGCCGACATCCGGTGGGCCAACTTCACCGCATCCCGCGCCACCTTGGTGGCCTTGTCCTTGAAATCCAACCGCTCGACAAAGTGCTGGATAAACAACGACGGGTCGGCTAGCGGCAACGAAGTAATGTGCAACGCCTTGACCATTTTCAAAAACGTGGCTCCCAACGAGTACACCGATATCTGCAACCGCGAGCTGAAATCAATCAACATGTGGTGCGTGCGCTCCTTGCGGCACGCCACATACAAGCACGTTGCCAACACATTGTTGGACCGTCTCCCCTGGACAAAGTTTAGCGTCAATGCAAGCCTAAACCACTCGCCAGCGGCGTCGGATATATAGTCGGGGATCTTCAACGCCGCTGCTATCCTCCTGATCTTCCTCTTGCCGTTGGACAATGTCTGTTCCCTCGACTCCATGGCGTTCTGTCGGCCCCCGGCAAACGTGGCCCTGGCTTGGTCGGCGCCCACCATGGCACCCTGGACCATGGCGGCACCACTGCTGCTCTCGCCAAACTGCACCTCAGAAACAATGGGGTTCTCTTCCAACACCGTGCCGCACCGCAAGCACGAAATGTCGCCAGCCGCGGTGTATCGGTTGACATCAAACTGCGTGTGGCCGCAGCTCTTGCACGCCCTCTGCGCTTTGAATCTCGTGGACATACTGGGTGTCCTCTGTGTATGGTGTGTATGGTGTGTGTTTTGGTTGTAAACAAAGAGGGAAAAAACGCAGGAAAAATTTTAGTACACAGAGAGAGAAAGGAGATAAAGGACACGACCACGGCTGTTCCACATCACCACATCTCCCCAAGAATGACTGATAACTTGGAGAACCTAGTTGAAGCGTACACCCCCACGGCAGGAACGTCCACTGCGACGGCGCTAAATGAGAATGCCCAGCTCCGGCAGAGGAAAAGCACGGTGGTGGACGAGAGGCTGTCGTTGTTGCCCACATTCCCCTATAGCCTCGTCATGAAAGTTGTGGCGTCGGAGCCACGAGATGTGTTGCAGTCGGAACGCACCACGCTCACGTTTGTGAGGTTTTCCACGGCCTTGTTTTTCACCGCATTGGGTATCATGCTCAACTTTAAGCTAAATACGTCTGGCGGTGGTGGTGGCACCCCACCGCCGGGGGAGCACCAGCACCGGTTCAACCACTCGGCATTCTCCACGGCGATATCGTACATTTTGATTGTGCTTGCGTTGTTTGTCTTGGTTGTTAGTGGCGTCAACTACTTTATCACCATCAATCGGTATGCCCAGCACAAGATCCAGACGTACAACTTTAACAACTGGAGCACGGTGATTTGTATGACGGCGGTGATTATCACATTATCCGTGATCAACATAAGTATGATTGTAGAGTCCTTTTTGGACGAGTCGTGAACATTCTATACCATGAGCATTCTATATCTTAGACTACTTTTACTTTTGCTTTTTCTTTTTGCTAACCTTCCCCAGGCTCTGCTTCCGGTTGTCATGCTTCCTCTTGTTTATCGTTTTGCGCTCACCAAAGTGTTCCCGGTCCATCTCAGACAATGCCTCACGCTTGGCGGTGGAAGTCGCCGTCAACGATTCGTCAATCACCTTGTTGTCGTCGACGTCCTCCAACAACTCCATCTTTTTGTTTATCCGCTCTTCAATGTGCTTGACTCGCTCAATGTCCTTCTCGCCAATGATGGACACGGCGTCGCCGCGTCTACCGGCTCTAGCGGTTCTCCCGACCCGATGGATGAAATCGTCGGGGTCGGCGGGGATGTCAAAGTTCACCACCAACTCCACCGTGGGGATATCCAACCCCCTCGACGCCACGTCGGTGGCGATCAAAATGCGGGCGGCGCCGGCTTTGAACCGGTGCAACGAGTTGGTTCGTTCCTGCTGGGGCATCTCCGAATGCAAGGACGCCACGCGGAATTCCAACTTTCGCAACGTGCGGCGTAGCACCTCGGCCGTTTGCGTCCGGTTGACAAACACCACCGCGGTGGCGTCCTTGTAGCGGTCCAACTTGAGAATGCTGTTCAAGTACGCCTCCTTGACGTACGAGGGAACAAACACATACGAAATCTTTAACGTGGACGGGATGGCCACCTTGTCCACGGTCTCCACCTCGTGCATAAACACGGGCAACTTGCCCTCGCTGGTGGGCTTATCCTTCAACGCCCGCACCGCATCGGTGACGGTGGCCGTGAACAACAACGTCTGCCTCTTGTCCTTGGGCGGGAGGATACTAAAACACCGCTGCAAGTCGCCGCCAAAACTATTGCTCAATAACCGGTCGGCCTCGTCTAGAACCAAGTACTTGATGCTGCGCAATCCTCGCACCGTATCCTCGCCACTGTTTAGTATATGGTCGGCCAACCGGCCCGGGGTGGCAATGACAAAGTGGGGCCGTCTCTGCAACTCCAACGCCTGCTTGACGATATCCTCGCCGCCGACAACCACACTCACTTTGATGTTCATGTTGGCGCCCAATGCGGCGTACTGCTCGGCGATTTGCAATGCCAACTCGCGCGTGGGTGTCAACACAAGGCCAAATATCCCAAATGGGTCTTGGGACCATTGTGTCAACATGGGTGCGGCAAAGGCAATGGTCTTTCCCGACCCGGTCTTGGCGCCGCCAATACAGTCGTGGCCTTTTAAGATCGGGGGGATGCATGCTGCCTGGATGGAGGTGGGTGTATATATCTTTATGGCGTCTAAAGCCTCGCTGAGCCATTTGGCTACTCCTAGATCGCTGAAAGACATGGTGGTGGTGATTGTGAAGGGAGATGAGCATCAATTAGAAAAATTATTGTACCAAATGGGGTCACGTGATGGGTGGAGACAACAAATGGATGGGAAGCTCTCTCACGGAGCTAGTTACTTGTGCCGGTGGGTTCTACTTGTTACCGGCCCCGGTGGGTTCTACTTGTTACCTGCCCCGGTGGGTTCTACTTGTTACCAATGAGGGTGCCTTGTGCTCCAACAAATGGTATCATAACGGCTTTTCCAGGGTTGAAGGGAGTAGTGGTGATGGAGCTAACTGGGGAAGATGTTACGGACAGTGAGTGGAACCGAAGGGGACAAAGGGGAGAATCTGTCTCTTTAACAGCTTATATGATAGAGTCCACTTCCTTTGATGGTGCCATCACTGCCCTTCCGTTTTTGCAGCAGTACCTGTTTGAAATAACATTGGAAAATTTTCCCAACCACCACATGCTCATCACCAAACAGTGTCTCCTACCCAGGAGGCAATTCACCCTTGCATCGCGCCTATGGCAGCAGATACCGTCTTCTGAACCAGAAGAAGAACAACCACGAATCAACCCCAACTATTCCATCTTGCGAGAAAAGCCCAGCCCCGACGAATCATTCCAAGACACGCTCGCCCTCGATTCCACCCACAAGATCAGCATCCTTGAACTCCCCGCATCGAATGACGATGATGCTTCACCCAACCTCCACGTGCGGGCATTCTCCATCGCCGACTACTTTTTCGGCAATGCCCACCACTCGCACCATGTGTTTTACCATAGTCTCCAGATGCAGCGCCTGCAGCACGCCGCCCGCGTGGAGCAGCGCAAGTTTATCGACTTGAAGGTGGTGAAAGTGGCCAGCGGCGGCGGTGGGAATGGGTGTGTTTCGTTTGGGCGCGATGCCAATAAGCCCGTGGCGCCCCCCGACGGCGGCGACGGCGGCGACGGGGGCAATGTCTACCTCAGCGTGGTGGCGCGCAACATGAGCTCGTTGCACGCGGTGCAAAAGGCGTATATGGCGAACAACGGCGGCAGCGGCAAGGGATCGCAGCTCGATGGCAAGGTGGGGCGGGATGTGGTGTTGGAGGTGCCCGTGGGCACCACCGTGCGGTGGATCCCCGACCCGCACGAGTTGAAGCGGCACATGAGTGGGCGCGAGGGGAGCGAGGTGGATGACGTTTACGTCCAGGTCAAGACCGATGATGAGAGCAATGTGCAAATGTTTCGCGAGGGGTATGCGCCAGGTGAGGGGTGGATATTCAAGGAGAATGAGCCCGAGTATTACCAGCAACGAGAGTTTTTCCAAGGGTTGAATGCCAAAGTGGCGGGGTATGACCAGGACTTGGTGCATGAAGAGATGTTTAATGACCGGTTCCCGTTGTTTGGCATTGATTGCGACAAGCCGACGGAGAAGCCCAAGTTGTTGCTCCGGGGAGGCAAGGGCGGGTTGGGCAATATGCATTTCCTCACCAAGGACGTGCGGAACCCGAGGTTTTGCAAAGTGGGCCGCCCCGGGTTGATGGCGCATTTCTTGCTTGAGCTTAAATTGATTGCCGACTTGGGGTTGGTGGGGTTGCCCAACGCCGGCAAGTCGTCATTGTTGAGGGCGATTTCCAAGGCCAGGCCCCGGGTGGGTCACTGGGAGTTTACCACGCTACAGCCCACGGTGGGCACGATATTCACGTCTATTGACCAGGATCCATTCACGGTGGCGGATATCCCGGGGATCATCAAGGGCGCTTCTGAGAATCGCGGGATGGGTCTTGACTTTCTTCGCCATATTGAGCGGACCAAGGGGCTTGTGTTTGTGGTGTCGCTCGAGCTGAAGCAGCCGGTTGATGATTTGGCCGTGTTGTTACAAGAGGTGGGGCCCCAGAGGATGGAGGGCAAGAAGGTGTTGGTGGTGGCGACCAAGGCCGATTTGAGCCAGCAGGGGGGGAACTATCAAACGTTGAAAACACACCTTGAGGAGGTGCACCCGGAGTGGAAGATTGTGCCTGTTTGTGCGCCAAGGGGGGAGAATGTCGACAGGTGTATTCGGCTCATGGGCGATATTGCCAGGGGTAGAGACGCGCGTGTAGATGGGTAAAATGTAAATAGGACCAAAAGACAAGCAAGTTTCAGGTTTAGAGACACATACCTCACTGGAAACGTGTGGGTTGTACTACTACACAGTGTGGAAATGTGACGGACTAGGGAATAATTATTTTTCCCAATTGTTGTTGAGATTGTGCATTGTTTCATGGTGCCTGGAAATTTCACATTGAAACAAAACAGGGGGCGGTGTGGGCTTAAGAACACTTCCATACCAAGCTATTGTTTATAGTTCCCACCTTTGTTCCATGGGAGCTGGGAACAATGCATGGGATGAAAGGGGGAGAAAGGGGGAGAAGGGGGGAGGGGAGTCACCTACTACACGGCGATGCACAGCATCGGCTTTAGCAGGTGTGGTGGGTGGAGTGTAACCAGGCGAAACCATGTAGAAATATTTCCTGATTTGGCCCCAGCATAAAAGGGGAGAGGAGGAGCAAGAGGGAGTACAAAAGGTCAGATGAGAGAGGGGTAGAGGAAGAAACTGAGCGATTGCCGGTGCGATTGCCGGTGCGATTGATGGGCGATAGAGCCAACAAGGTTAGTGTTTCATTTCATCGTCTCGGCAATAGCTGGTGCATAATCAGCAGCTATCTCTGTAAAAGCAACCCAAAAAATGCCAGCACCAGCAACAGTTGCTAGCACTTGCATACAGAGAGAGAGAGAGTGATGGCGCACGGTGCATTGTTTTCTTTTCTTTTCTTTTCTTTTCTTTTCTATCTGTCTCACCACCCCCCGCCCCAGGTCAAGTCCAGGTCAAGTCCAGTCAAGTGTGCATTCCCCTCCATGAGTGGTTATAGATGAAGGTGAAACTGAGGTTTGTGTATGTGTGGCCAGAAAGGGAAAGAGGCGGGGGGCGTCATGAGAAAAGAGGGAGTCCTCGGGCCGGATGATACAAACAAACAGGGGGTGGGTTCCGGCCCAGGCGGGAATCCCGTGGATACAAGGGTTGCTTCCGTGGTTCCGTCTCCTTGGCACAGACGCATGTTTTTACTCCATCAGATTCCACAAGGCGGGGGGGGCAGGGGAAGTGGTGGTGGTGATGATGATGATGATGATGATGACGGTAAAGCAACAGTGGATCATTGCGGTGACGTGTTTTTATGGGTGTTTGCTCTCTTGATCATACTGCTGGGCTGCTGGGCTGCTGACTGATGGTGGGAACCGCCTTTACCCCAGGGGGAGAGAAGCGCCTTTTTTTTTTTCTTCTTGCGCGCGCGCAACCCAGAGAGAGAAGAAAAAAGATTTCTACTGCTAGAATGTGATGAGGCTACTCCACGGGCTATGGCTTGGGGGGAAGCATAGTCCCCAGGGCGTAGTCCACCTGGGCCATAGCCCCCCCCCCCCCCCCAGCCCAGGGGAAACCATAGTGTGGTTTATGTCTGACATGACATGAAACGGAACAGCAACAAGCCTTCTTTTTTTTTCTGTCAGTGTCAGCTTTTGTTGTCATGCGTGTTGCCATTTCGTTTGTTTCCCGTTGAGGGAACTCTTGCTTTCGTGGGAAGTTTGAACTTTGCCTTGCTGTGCTGTTGCTTGTTTTGGCTTTGCTTTGCTTTGGCGGCGCGCGGTGGGCGGTTGGGGCGGGTGATGGAAAGTTACACAAAAGTCATTCTTTTTTTTTTTCTTTTTTTTCTCTTTTTATTTTTCTGTTTTTCTTCTTTGGCGGCGCCTAAATCAACCCCCGTTTGAATAAAATGCTTGTGCCCCCCTGTCCTTATAGAGGGAGAGAGTGTGTGTGGCCCCCCTTCACGCCTCCACTCCCACTGCTGTCCCTCCCCTTTGCTTAGTTTGGAGTCCCGCCTTTTTTCTTGTCTTTCTTCTACATAAAGGTTTGGCAAATTCCTTTTTTACAACCAAGATCAACTATAGAACTACACAACTATAGAACTACACAACTACACACAATGAGTTTTCTCGACCCCGTACGACTTAGACGGTCGGTGGAATCATTGCCTGCCACCACCACTTCCCACCACGACTACTTTAACGTGAAACCCCGCCTATCGATTGATGTGTCGCCCAGCAGGACTGAAGACAGCGAATACGACGACGACGATGAAGACGACGACGAGTTCCCCCTTGTGGAGCCATTTGACACCATCTCCATCGCCTCGCCTGAAGACGACTATTACTCCCCCATCACCCCGTTTGAACACCCAAACAGCACCACCTCCCCCACAGCCTCGGTACACTCGTCCAAGTCCACCGTTGCCAGCAGCCTACCCC
>JAJMCF010001314.1:0-17371 GCA_030585045.1 Zhuliangozyma parablackwelliae | reverse complement strand
TGGTTTGGTTTGTGTTGTAATCAATCTACAGCTTGTAATCGGTCTGTGGTTATGTGTACTATGTGTGCGATCTGTATCTGTATCTGTATCTGTATCTGATCGGTATCTGAATCGGTGTGTGAAGCGCAAAGCAGCAGAGAGAGAGTGTGTGTTGTTGAATCTTTCCAGAGCTACCCCACTTTTCTCCCACTTGTTGGATTAGCAAACCAACAATGAAAATAGACTGACGTCACACACTACACTACACAACACTACACAACACTACACATATATACTTATGTGTACCACTAAAGTGACACAGTTTTATCGTTATGATGAATCTTTGTTGGAGCTATACTCTATCCTGCTACAAAAATCGGTGCTTTTGGTACTTTAATTTCTCGAGGGACGCGCTTGAAGGCGGCAAATCTTGGCTTATCCACAACGATGGACAGCACCACCAAGCTCCCGTTCAACACTAACTCGCCTCCAACACGTCTCCGTATGACCCACTCTCAATTGCTGCTTTCACCTTCAGTATCACTTCGCGCTGGCTCTCGCCCAACTGCTGGGTCTGTTCGTCTGTTAGCTTATCCACCGACCGCAATAACCTCACGTGGTCGATAGACAACTGGTCCAACGCTGGGCCCTTTTTGTTCAATGTGAGCTCTATCAAATCTTGGTTGGTGGTGTTTGTAATCATTCCCAACTCAACCAACGCCAACGATAGCTGCGGAAACCTCTCAAGTAGCAATTTGGTGCCCTGGGGGTTCTCTTTGCTCATGGTCTTTACCTCCTTCAACACCTGCAACGCCGAGTTGCTATCGACGCCTGATAGTATGGAGGAAATCACCTGCGATGGGTTCTGGTTGGGGTGGATCTGTATACCTAGTGGCAACGGCGGTAACCTGGTGCTTTCCTGCTCGTAGTTGGATATAAATGTGCATTTCAAAAACCGGCCGTTGGCAAGCGTCATGTAGTTCAAGTTTCTCACTGCCGACGCTGCCGTCTCATTATCCCCATAGTTTACAATGGCGTACCCCTTGGACTTGCCCGTCAACTCATCAAACAAGAGCTTGACGTCTAGGACGGGACCCGCGGACTTGGCAATGTCAAGAATCTGCTCTTCGGTGTAGTCAAAGGGGAACTTGCCTATTGAAACGCAAGTCGATTTGGTATCCATGGTGATGGCGATGCTTGATGGGGGGACGACGAACGGGATTGTTAAAGAAGAAGAAGAAGGGGAAGAAGAAAAAAAAATTTTTAGAGTCGTTTTTATCAGCACCATGGACATCAAGGAGATAAAGTCAACCGTATCGAATTTGGAGAAATCGGTAGATGATACCACCATCCTCAAACTATTGAACATCCTCAACGATGGCGTCAAGCCTTCGGAGAAGCTTCTTCGGGATACCAAGGTCGGTGTGGCGGTGAACAAGTTTAGAACCCATGATAACGCCGAAGTCAACACATTGGTGAAGAAGATGATTAGGTCTTGGAGGGATGCAGTTCAAAGCGAAAAGAACAAGAAAAAGGCTGCATCGGGTGCTTCACAGACTGGCGCTTTGTCCGCGTCCGCGTCCGCATCCGCATCGACTGCGTCGCCAACCACTTCAACTTCTGGCGCTGGTGCTGCTAGTGCTGGCAATGCCGCCACAGCCAGACATCCACCTGCCGGCTCCACCGACTCCAAGTTTCACCGGGGCCCCAGAAACCCAAAGACTGATGGCGTCAACACCCAACTTTACAGTGACCCCACAAGAAATGCATCTGTTGGTGCATTGTACACGTCGCTTGCCGTCGAGAGAGACGACCCCAGCAACCTCATCTTGGCCGTTGCCGCTGAAATTGAAACCGAGGTGTTCAAGAGCGAGTACCTGACGGTCAACGACAATTACCGTAACAAGTCGAGATCTTTCACCATGAACCTCCGAAATAAAAAGAACCCCGAGTTGAGGGAGAGGTTATTGACCCGGGGCATTGCTGCACGCGACTTTATCAAGATGTCGCCCAATGAAATGGCACCCGAGGCGTTGAAGAAGGAGATTGAAAAGCTTCACAAGCAAAACTTGTTTGACGCCCAAGGCGCCACTGAAAAGCGGGCGGTCACGGATAGATTCACTTGCGGCAAGTGCAAGCACAAAAAGGTGTCGTACTACCAAATGCAAACCAGGTCGGCGGATGAACCATTGACTACGTTTTGCACCTGTGAGAATTGCGGCAATAGATGGAAGTTTTCGTGAGATTATAGGCACTTTTGGCACTTTTTGTTATTTGTTTGCTCTTCTTTATGTGTTGTTTTGGCTACGACTATACACACATTGGCGCTATCTAGAAGGAAAGGTTTTTAGTCAAGTAGGAAAGCAAGTCAACTTTAGTAACAATTTGCACCGGCTTCAAATCGCCATCGGTGACAATGGCGTTGGAGTTGGTTTCAAAAAACTTGTTGAGGACGTTCAACGGGGTGTCCAACGTGATTGGCTCGTACCTCCTCTTGGCGAATCCCGACTGCTTGGCGATGGTGAATGACTTTTCAAAGTCGGCCAATCTTCTAAAGTCGAGGATGATCGAGCTGATGGAGTTTGTGAGCTGAATCTTTTTGGTGGACAAGCTCTTCAAGATCTGCGACAACGTAATCAACCCCACCAACTCGCCATTCTTGTTCAACACCGGCAACTGGTCAAAGCCGTTGGTTTGCAACAAGTCAAACGTCTTTTGCACCGTGTCGGACAACGACACAGTCACCACTGGTGCCTTGCCGGCAACCAAGTCCTTGATGGTTTTGCCGGCCAAAAACTCGTCCGACTTGTTTTCCGCGTGCGTCTCCTCCACCTCAAAGCCATTGGACTTCATCCATTCGTCGTCGGCAAACTTGGACAAGTACGACCTGATGGAGTCGGGGAAAACAACAACAACAACGTCGTCCTCTGTCAAGTCCTTGGCCACCTGCAAGGCTGCCTGCAATGCCGACCCAGAAGACCCGCCAACAAGTATACCCTCTTCTCTAATGATTCTGCGGGCCAACTTGAACGAGTCAGCGTCATCGGTCTTGATCCAGTCGTCAACGTACTTTCTGTTCAACACGTCGGGGATAAAGTCGTAGCCAATGCCCTCGACAAGGTACCCATCGGTGGAAGTGTTTAACGACTCGGGCTGGGCCAAAATGGACCCCTTGGGGTCGGCGCCGGTGACGTGAACCTTTGGGTTCTTTTCCTTCAAGTACCGAGATATGCCGGAGATGGTACCACCGGTACCGGCACCGGCAACCAAGTGGGTGACCTTGCCCTCGGTCTGTTCCCAAATCTCGTACCCGGTCCCGTAGTAGTGGGCGTCGGGGTTGGCTTGGTTGCCATACTGGTCCAAAATGACCGAGTTGGGTATTTCCTTCTCCAACTTTCTGGCCACGCCAATGTGGGATTCGGGCGCGTCCCACGCAGCCTCGGTGGGGGTTCTAATAATTTCGGCACCAAGGGCCTTCAAAACAGAAACCTTTTCGTTGGACATCTTTTCGGGCAAGGTGATGATGGTCCTGTACCCTCTGACGGCGCCAACCAAGGCAAGACCAATACCGGTGTTTCCCGACGTGGGTTCAATCAAGGTGTACCCTGGCTTGATTCTGCCCTGCTTCTCGGCTTCCAAAACCATATTCTTGGCGATTCTGTCCTTGATCGACCCGCCGGCGTTGAACAATTCAACTTTGGCATAGATCTTGGCCTTGATCCCGAGAGACTGGGGGATTCTGTTCAACTTGACCAATGGAGTGTTTCCAATAAGGTCTAAAATGTCGTCCTTCAAAGCAGGAGGCGGGGTTGTCATTGCGAAGTTGAGGTTTTTGGCGGTGTGTTGTGTTGTGTGGTGAAGTTTCACTGATGAGGCCACCTTGTGGGAAGAAGAAGAAGAAGAAGAAGAAAAAAGAAAATGTAAAGATGCCGTGAAATGAAATGCAAGGTGTGGCGCATTCTATGTGCACGCCTTAATCGCCCATAGCCGAGCAGGATTCTATTCATATACCTATACACCTATAAGCTTGCACTTGGTCACGTCGGGGTCGACGCCTGGGACTCCCTTTGTAAAGTCAAATACCGAAAACACCCCCTTGCGGTCTAGCGTGAGCACCCTGCCCCCATCGGCAGAAAACTTCACCGAGGCAGCCTCGCTTTGGCGCTCGGCATTGGCGACTTCGCCCAACAACACGGTGATTCGTTTCGAGGGCGTCGACGTCTTTGCTCGAAGGTTTGGCGCGGCAACAAGGTACAAGCGCCCATCCTTATCCAAAAACACAATGCCGTCTCCCCGGGGCGATATTGCCACCGAGTGTATCATCGAGCCAATTTCGGGAATCTTTAAAATCACCTCGGCCGAGTTGATGCTGGCGTGCTCGTCCTCTTCCTCCATGCTGCTCAAGCTCCGGACCATGCTATAGCTATCGGCGTTGGAGGAGCTCCGTGCGTGGTCAATCTGGGCGCCGTCGAGCCGGATTATCACCGGCGGCCGCGTGGCGATGGAGCACGACGTGGCAACAATGGTGTTGGAGTACATTGCCCCAAACTGAATATCGGTGGTGCCCTCGTTGGACATCATGAGCTGACTATCGGCATCCTCGCTGTTCTCGTCGCGCTTAGGCTTGCTGATATAGTCTGACCATATAAGCCTGGGCTTTCTGTAGTGGTTGTCGTTGTCACTCTTGAGCTTGATGAGCATGTACCGCGATTCCCACACCGTGGCACACACCAAATGCGACGAGGTGGCGTTGAAATTGACAAACTTGATGGGGTCGCGGTACGGGATGGTAATGGTCACGGGGTCTACCGAGTTTAGGTGCAAATCGGCCGAAGCAATCAAGCGGTGCAACACCACAAACGGCTGCTCCTTATCGGACATTCTCTCTCGGGCAGTTATTCCGCACGCCACCAACTGCTCGTTTGGCGCCACCGAGATGCATCTGATGGGGAAGTTGGTCAAGTAGGTGTAGATTGGCTGGCCAAGCTCGTAGGGCGACGCACCGCTAACGTTGAGAACCCGCAACACCCCCTTGGTGCCCGAAACTACCAAGTAATTCCTGGTCAACACGCAATGCACCTGGTCCCAGCTATGGAGTCGCCTTTTGACATCAATGTCGCCCGTCTGGGTAGAGCTGAAATCGTTGCGGATCACGATGCCGTCGGCGGCCGCGTGCTTCAACCTCAGCATCGTCTCGCCATACTCACCGGACGACTTTCCGCAGCACTTGAGCTGGGGCTTGATTAGCAATGTGTCTGCATCGGTGTCGCCCATGGGCACAGCATACTCGTAAAGCTCCCACTTGGCCTCGTTCATCACCACAAAACGGGTGATTTCGCGGCCGACTTCAAAGTCGAGGTAGGTGTGAATCGATGTGCTTATTGCCTTTTTGATGGTACTCCCCCCACTGCTGCCGCCACTCCCCCCACTGCTGCCGCCACCACCACCACCACCACCACCACCACCACCCCCGCTGCCGCTTCCCCCGCTGCTGCTGCTTTGCTTTATTATCGCCGCAAAGTTGAACTTGAGCTGCTGCGTGGGAAAGATGGACAACTTTCGGTAGAATGGAAAGCACTTGCTAAAGTTATACTCCTTCTTCTCGCTGACGCTTTCTAGCAAGTGCTTTTCAAAGCTGAGGTCTTGCATGGAGCTCGTCAACTGCTGTTCCGGGATCCCCAAGTACCTGTTATTTAGAGGCGATATCGATGCCGAGTTCAGTAACACGGAGGTGGAAAAGGACGGGGTGTCGCGCGCAGGCTTTCTGATGATTTCAATGGGCTGCGCCCGGGCCTGGTCCAGGGGCTTTTCCTTCGGCGCGTTCTGTTCTTCCTTGGCGTATTTGCAAAACAACCCCATCAAGTCTATGGGCTCCGAGGGGCTGGATGCCACTGCATCTTCCATACCCTTGAACGACTTTTTAGACGACGATCGACGTCGTTTTTCAATCTGATGATGATGCTGTTGTTGCTGCTGCTGCTGTTGTTGTTGATGCTGCGAGTTGAGGGACTGTATCACCCTGTACAACTCTCGTAGTGGCGTAATCTCTGACAAGATTGAAACGTTTGTTGCGTGGCAATTTGGGCATATTCCTGACTCGTCGCTGCCGAGAAGAAATGCTGCCTCCGACGTCAAGCAGCCACAGGTGAGAACAGACGCATCAGAAACAACTTTGTCGTGTCCTGGAAACCGTAAAAGTTCCTCGAGCCTACCTAATGTGTCCATGGTGGATGATCCTCTTCAACCTCGGTTAATCCAAAAGCAGAGGGAGAGAAGAAGAAAAAAAGAGGGCAAACACCCCCAAAAACAAGCTACCGCGCTTAAACAAACGGTTACGGTACACAAAACTTATATACATCCATCATGAGTCCTCATCGGGCCTCTCATTGAGATTGATGGAGTTGCCGTTGTAGGTGTCAATCGTCTCGTCCTCGTCGTGGATCGTTTGGATCCGGCTGGACGACGTTGGTCTTGGCGTCGACGCCCTGCTTGGGATTGTGGAAGAGACATTGGACTCGGCGCGGTACAACCCCGCAGTGTCCCTCACGTCTTGCTGGATATTGAGCAATGAAGCCGCGTGTAGTCTGCTTTCGAGTGACAACAACGCCGGTGGTCCTGTAGGTTGTGGGTCCACACTCGGCCCGTCGTGCTGCTGCTGCTGCTGCTGCTGCTGCTGCTCTGGTTCTTGTTGAAGCTCTGGTTCTTGTTGATGATGTTGCTGAAGTTGCAGGTGCTGGTACTCCGCGTCAACGCCATAGTCAAAGAACGAAAACAACGCCCCCACAAGGCCACCCACAGTGGTGTACACATATCTGAAAACCCCCACACGCTCCGCTCCTGGACGGGGACTATCTGAATCCACCCCATCGTACGTCGGCTTCAAGATCAAAGCCGATCGCGGGGTTAGACCGAGGTCTTTCAACAGACTGCCTTCTTGCTCCCCGGAGTATGTGACACGAGGCAACGCCGGTCGATGAAACACGTACCCCGTCGGCTGTGGATGCGACGTTTTGGCGAAAGCTGGCATGCTGCTGCTGGGCTGAATAATCTCCATCTCGTCATCTAGCCATTTCCGGACAACAACCAATGTATCGTCGGGTTTAAACTCTCGCTTGATTGTGGTGCCATCAAAGAGCTTTATCGCCAACATACAAGCGTTGCCACCCGCTGTTACTTGCGACAGGGCCAGGGTCAGGGCCAGGTCCAGGGTCCCTTCGGGGGTTTGCGTGGCCTGTAACAACTGCTTTTCGTGCTTGGCATTGATCTCCTGCTCGCGTCGGTCACCTTTCAACAACGCCTTCAACCGCCTGCGCTCCTCGTCCTGCTCTTTGCGCATCTTTGCCACTTGCTCCTTGTGGCGGAGCACATTTCGATCGTGCTCACTAGCAGTGGCCGTCGTGTTGGCGCGCGTGGGTGCAACCAGAGACCCGGTAGCGGCGGCAGGAGCAGGAGCAGGAGCAGGAGCAGGAGCAGGAACAGGAGCAGGAGCAGGAGCAGGAGCAGTAGCGTTCACGGGTGCAGGTGCCGGTGCCGGCACCAGGACTCGGGTGGGGGTGGGCTCCACCGTGGCCAACTTGTTTATCACCGCGTCGAAATCTTGCTTTGCGGTGTTGCTCGTCACCACCGCCTCCAACTTGCCCTTGCTCACAATGACAAAGCTGGGCACAACCAAGTCCTTGAAAAGCTGGCTAAAGTACCCGTACTCCGCCGTGTGCTCGAGTAGCTTGAGCATTACAAAGCGGCTCTGCAACGTGTCGAGCACTTTGTCGTCAACAAATTTGTCTACAAGGGCATTGTGCGACTGATTACCGGCATCGGATAAGCAGACAAAAAGTGGTTTGTTTTGCTGCGATGTGTGCTGGACAGCCTCCTGGACAGAGGAACTGAATAGATGATCTATCTGCTGTGGCATTATAAAACGATGCTCTGCTGTGTGTTAGGGGTGTGCCTTTCCTTGCTGTGTGTGTGTCTTGTGTCTTGTGTGGAGAGGGGAGGAGAGGAGGGCAAACAAAAAAATTGAATTAAAAAAAAAAAAAAAAATTAAACTGCGGAAATAAACGCGGCTTATTCTTCTTTGCTCAATGACACATGTTCACATTTGTCTCTGCTACCTACACAGCACACTCAAACACCGAGGGGTCAAACTCGGCAATGTCCAAACGAACCGCCTCTTGTTTGCTTGCTGCTTCCTGAAGCAACAGCTGCTTCGCCGTCTCCAAGCAAAGACTCTGAAAAGACGTGTGCTGGGAAAACAACTGGTGGTACTCGTTCTCAACAAAGTCAATGTGTTTGTTCAACTCGTCAATGTGCTGGGACTTTTTGTGCACCAGCTGCCTCAAGTATTTGTTTTCAAATTTGACCCTATTGGACTCTCGCTCCAAGAACTCAACCATCTTGTGAAGCTTGTCCATGGGTTCAGGGGTTGTAACCACCGTCGCCGTCGCCGTCTCTACCAGGTTCAACTTTGCAGTCAACGTTTCAATCTCGCTTCGCAACGAGTCAATCACCGTCTGGTCGGACTTTTGCAACTCTTCCCAGTTGACAGCGGCGCCGGCCAACTTGGTCTTGTTGGCCCTGGCCGCGGTCTTGATCTTCTTCACCTCGTTGGCGTAGTTCAACGTCTGGTGGGTCTCCTCAAAGTCCATGGGCGCCACGCAGAATATCATACACGTTTTCGAGTTGCCGGCCAAGTTCTCCTTGAGAATATAGGTCAAGATCGAGTCTCGGTACGGCACCACCGCGTGTGCCGTCCTGCTGGCTAGTAAGTTGATGCACCTCCCGAGCACCGTCAACGACTGGTTAATCAACGTGCCCTCCTTTATCCTCTCCTGCTGTCCAAACAACTTGGTCTTGGATAGTCTTTCCGACCCGGCTAAATCAACAAGCTTGATGCTGGAAACCATCTCTTCGGCAGCCTCGCCGATGCAATCGTCGGCCGAGCCGTCAAAAGTAATTTGTTTCAACGTGAGTGTGATGATGGCGTGTGATCTCGAGCTCGTGTCGTTCATCGACGTCGACGCTGTTGATCTCGATGCATTGCCGTGGCGGAGAAGCGACAAAAAGTGGTCATAGTCGCGCACCGTGTGCTCCTTGACATTCTCCACGTACGGCCCCGTCACCGGGTGCTCGCGCACACGGCACTTTTTGGTCTTGTCGCGGACCAAGAGGTCCTTGACCTGCTCGTTGTAAATCTCAATGTACGAGAACTTCAACTCGCAGTTGATTCGTTGCGTTACCGACACCTCCATTTGGCGCAACACGTCCTTGATGAGGAGGGGGATGATGCCCGGCTCGTCGTCGCTCCCCATCATTGTGAACGTCTTGCCCGAACCGGTTTGCCCATACGCCAACAAGCACACGTTGTAGCCAGCAAAGTAGTGCGACAACAAGTCGGGGCCAACCTTGTGGTAGTATTTCCGGTTGTCGGTATAGTTGGCGTCCCTTTGGTCAAACGACCAGATACACTCGTCAAAGTGGTAGGTCTTGGGGGTATCTTTGCCGGGGACCGCAAGTATTGTCTTGTTGGGCTCTGCCGCGGGCATGGTCAAAAGTGAATGCTGTGGCGCCGCATCGTCAACTTGAGTCTCTCTCGGCAACAACGGCCTCACTCTTACTGAGACTTTGATGTTGTTTGATTCCATTGCGTGGTGGTGGTTGGGAAACATAAACAAAAGCAAATTGCCCCAGGAAAAAGGTAAACAGACGAAGGATAGGAAGAACAAAAAAAAAAATATCGCTAAGCTCATCCCCCATGAAGTTCCTAATACTTAACCCGTCACCAACAGACTTGGACAAGGTCTTGAAAAAGGCAAACATCCAGAACGAAAAGAATGGTCCCTTTGATGCTACCTTTCTACTAGGCGATGTGTTGCCCCAGGGCTCGTCGCTCCCGGAAACCAATCTCACTTGTTGCACCTACTTTGCCGAGGGAAAGCAGGGGTTGAGCGAGGCAATCCCAGCCAGCAACAACAACAACAACAACAACACGGCGGACTTTGTTGACGTTGCCGCCAACCTTGTTATTGCCCGGTCTCCAGTGAATGTGCTACGGTTATCGACCGGGATCGTCGTTATGCTCGTGTCGGGGACTTGCCGCGATGACGTCGTTGTGCCTACGGGCACAAAGATCGATATTTTGATCAGCTACGAGTGGCCATTATCCATTGCCAAGGCCGAGGGGTTGACGTTGGTGGGAAGTAGTTGCATAGACAAGATAGCCAGGGTGGCGAGACCAAGGTACCATTTTGCCGTGGGCACCGATTCGGGCAAGTACTTTGAGTATTCTCCGTTCCGGTGGGATACGGGCGAGGTCACGAGGTTTATAAGCTTGGGCCAAGAAGGAAGTGGCGACAAGTGGTTCTATGCATTCTCGTTGAACCTTGTTCCAGAAGACGCGCCAAAGTTGGGCGGCAACCCATTTGAGGCCAGGAAAAGGGAATTGGAAGTTGAAAAAGAGGAACAAGGTAAAGAGGTGGAAGTGAAAAAGGCCAAAGTTGTGAGTCCCGACGACTGCTTTTTCTGCCTCCATCGGCCTGAAACGGAAGCACACTTGATTGTGTCCATTGGGTCTGCTGCTTATATGACAATTGCTAAAGGTCCCTTGACCAGATCTGGCAGGGACTTGCCATTCTCGGGACACGGAATAATCATTCCTATTGAGCACATTCCGTGCTTGCGGGCCAAGTCCCCCGTTGGCGACTCGCCCATCGCCAAGGAGATGCAGCAGTTTGAAGAAACATTGGTGCGTTCCTTCACGGAACAAACAAAATTGACCCTAGTCTTTTTTGAAATAAGCCGATTAGCCACGGTGCATCATAGCGTTCAGTTTGTGCCCATTCCCCAGCACTTGGTCAAAAAGTTCCCCACCTCATTAAAGATCAGGACCAAGTTGAACAATGAAAAGTTTAAACAGAATCAAAAGTTGAGGTTTGAAAAGTATGACCAGAGGTCAGATCCGAAATTGGCCGAGATCCAAAACAACCACGACTATATAAAGTTCACGGTCTACAAAAGCAAGGACGAAACGGACATTTACATTGCCCCATTGGCAGCAAATCAACCGGTTGATCTCCAGTTCCCGCGAAGAGTGCTAGCAAGCTGCTTGAGCCTCGAAGACCGCGTGCGGTGGGACCAGTGCCAACAGCCAAAGCTCAAAGAGAGCGCCGACTGTGAAGAGTTTAAAAAGTTTTACCGCCCGTACGATTTCACTTAAATAGTGTATGGTTTTCAATAGATACTTCAAAGTTGCTTTCCCAAATCGTGCTGGCACCGCTCGCACGCACAGTCAAAGAACCACTCCTTCAACCCCTTCCTCCTAAGATCTACCGCCTCGTCCAAGTAGTTGCCGTAGTTTATGCACAACTCAGTGCCGGCCTCAATGTCGCTTAGTGCCGTAAACACCATCTGGTTCCTCTCTCGCGTCTTGACGAGGGTGGGGGCGCACGAGTGGTTAAAGAATGAGGCCGAGGGGTACACACCAAACCCGAAAAACTCCCTCTCCTCCGTGGGACTGGTTGTTTCGGACCAGATCCCAAATGCATTGGACAAGTTCTTCCCAATGATTGATCGTATGGCGGCTGGGTTGACAAACGACTGCAACTCCTCCGACGCAGTAAGCTTAACAAACTTGTATATGTTGGCATACGAGTAGAGCAAGTAGGGGTACATCTGGATCTTTTCCCACTCGGCCGACTGAAGGCTGTGGAATAGCCTCATCTCGGTGCTTGCTGGCTGCTCTTTGTACATTCTGAAAAGCACCCCTACCACGTACTTGGCCTCCAAGTAGTCGTTGTCGTCGAGTCGGGGTATTAGGCGGTGGCGTTCCGAGGCCCTGACGCGGGGCAAGTCGCTTTCCCACGCGGCAACTTTGGCCCATTCACGGTCAATCTCTTGTTTGAGGTTCTGCCGGTCTGGGGCGTCAAAGTTCTCGGGCCGGGCCAGCGCCGTTATGAAATTCTTCTCCACATTCAATAGGTTGTTCAAATGCACTTTGTTCAAGTCCTGGCTGGCAAACTGTTCCTGGCACGCCACGCTGCAAAAGAACATTGAGCACAAATCCTTGCCGATTTTTCTGGATGTCTTGAACTTCATGGTTTTCCCATCGTGGTAGGCAAAGCACTGGAAACACACTTCCTTTCTGAATGGTTTGGTTATGGTAGAACTGATGGGTGCGGGACACTGGTGTACCACGGTGCCTTTCGGTATACGCAGCGTTGCAAAACACCCTCGGCCGCCGTATTTTGTCTTTTCCACAACAAAGTACGGCGAGATGGTGTTTAACAATGTGTCGATGTCTCTTTCATCAACCGAGGTGGACTGTTCACAGGCCATGGAAACCGTGGGGATGCGAAGAGCTGTGTGTTTTGATAATGAGATGCACAACACCAAATTTTTTTTTTTCCTTCTCTCCGCGTGGTTGTTATGTTTAATATACATTTAGAGAAACCCCAGAAGGCGCAACTGCTGGTAGACGTCATCATCTACAGAGAGTAGAAAGTCGTCCATGCCGTCGAGGAAGTAGTTTTGCCCCGAGGTCATGTACCCAAACAAGTTTGTGCTCGAGTCGGCGTCGTCGCGCGCACTGTGTTCAAGCTGCAAGAGCGCCTCCAGCGACCCTTCCACCGGCGGGAACAGCTTGGATGCGGACTCGGCGCCAAGGACATTGTGGGTGTTGACGTCCTTGGCCATCTCGTCAAACCCGGCATACTCGGACACCAAATGGTCCAACTTGCGCAACTTTTGCAACGACAGCTTGGCACTGGGACACCCACAAGAAAGGGTTTTCAAAATGTGCAACCCCTTCTTCAAAAACAACAAGGTGGTGTCGGAGCGGTCGATCTTTAAAAACACAAGGATGGTGAACAAGGCAATGTTGCAAAAGTTGATGTCGGTACAGGAAAACAACCCGAGCTTGTTGTGCTTGAGGAGCTCCGACAACAACTCCACGGAGCAGAACGCGGCATCGATGCAGATGGACGACAAGTGGTCCACAAACGCCGACTGGTACCCGCTCTGCTCTCCTTTCAACCTCTTGTAATTGTCCACCTTGTACAACAAAAACGGCTTGCCAATGTATATTTTCGCAAGGTAGTATGTCAAGTTGAGATGGATGTTGCCGCGGAACATATTTGAGCTCGGGTCGAGCTGGTCGACTTGGGCGTGCGCGGGGAAATTGACCTTGCACTCTTCGACATCCTCCACTAGCTTTCGAATCACCTTGGGGTCGATGGAGACGTGGGCGTCTTGCCTCAACTTGGTCTTGGAGTAAAACATCTCGGCAATGTCGCGAAAGATAAAGTTCATTTCAATGACGGATACCTGGTTGGAATAGTTTGACACCCCCAAGCTATTGTGGAGCTCGGGCACATCCACGGGCATCCCCACCGTGATGTCTTTGGGTGAAATGATTTCGGGCTTGCCCAAATTGACGCCGTGCCTCCTCTCCATGGCGTAGCACGACCACCAAAGACGCTTAAACACCTCTTGGTCCTCCACGGAGGAATTTTCAAACGGCTCCTTCAAGTGGAGCCTATTGGCAATGGCAATCTCCAACGCCAAGTTCATAAACAAGTACCTGCCGTCAATCATTTGAAAGTTTTCCAACTTGTTTGTCGTCATAAACACGCCAAAGATGAGCAACCCTTGCACGCTCTCAATCGACTTTTGGTCAATCAAAAATCCGGCAAACGGTAGGGCGGCATAGTAGTACACCAACCCCGGGGTGGTGTCCAACGCGTACTGCGGGATGGGGAGCCCGTCTCCAATGTATTCAAAGCCGGACGAGATGGCAATCATGCTCAACACAATCACCAACGACGCCCAGTTTTTCACAAAGTACTGCAAGTCGTGCTGGCGCCGCCTTTCAATCATCTCCTCGAGCTGGGCGTAGAGCCGCTTGTGGTGGGCGTAGAAGTAGTTGGTCTCGCAGATATTGAGGTATATTTGTATCAACTTGCGCAAGCGGTCGTCGTTGGGGAGAATATCGACGGCGTCTTTGACGAGGGGGAGCAAGTTGCGTTGGACGTATGCTTTGTTGTTGTACGACAACGTTGTCCCCAGGGGGGTGCCCGACACAGAATTGTTCTGTTTTGGGCTCTGTCCCTGCTCCTGCTCCTGCTCCTGCTCTTGTCCCTGTTCTTGTCCCTGCCCCTGCCCCTGTTCGTGCTTGGTGTTGGCTGGTGCAGCTTTTTTGGTGATAAAGTCAATAAAGCTCTGGTCCGTTGTGGACACAAATAGCTGGTCAAAGAGCTTGAGCTCCGACTTGCTCCTGGCGTCGGTCCCCGGGGAAATGGCGGTGCTGACCTTGGGGCACAAGTTCTTGTTGATGCACACTTCCTTTTCAAACCCATCAATGTTGTTTCGGAGGTGGGCTAGCGGGGTGTCGGGGAACAAAAACTGGAGGATCCGTTCCAATTTGTGGTTGTATGCCTTGACGGTCTTGTACTGCTCCTTATAGTCCATGGGGTCGAGCGGCTTGTCCCGCTGGGTGATGCGGCATTCGGTTCTAGCTCGCACGCATTTGGTGCAAGGAGCTCCGCCTTCGCACTTTGTCTTTTTGAAACGGCATCGGTCACACCTGGGGGGGAAAGGAGAGTGTTAGTAATGGACATCGTGTAGAGTACCGAATTCTGACATACGCTGCGGATCCTCGTTTTCTTTCGCTCAAGGGCGTGATTTTCCTATTTCGTCTCTTTGGCGTCATTAGGTTGGGTGGTGGGCGTGTGAGCAGAGGGGAAACCCCCAAATTCGAAAAATTAAACCACTAACTAATGTAGTTGAAGCACCTAAATAAATAGGAAAAGTACTAGCATTTAAGATATTAGATGAACGAGCTAAAACGTAAACACCGGCACAAACCATAGTTGCAGCATGTAATAATGAACTAACTGGTGTAGGACACTTAATAATCATGTATGTAATCCTAATTGTGCACTCTTAGCTGTACCAGCTATTATTAAACATATACTTATATATGTTATTATACTTGGTGTTATATATTCATGTAAGTGTAATCTAAATATATATATATATATAAAATGTGCTACAAAACGTGCACTTAAAACAACCACCCCAAGAATGTATCATAGATCCATTGCTTGTCAAAGCGTCTGCCCTCGGCGTCTCTAATGGCTTTGCGCTCGGCAGCCTCGGCTTCATACGTTTCAAACTCAGCGTCAATGACATCTCTAAAGGTGTACAAGTCAACCTCCTCGGGCTTCAAGATCTTGGTCTTGTAGATCCACTTGTACCCAAAGTAGGAGATTAAAAAGAATGGCAACACAATGTAGCCGGTGATGAAGTTTTTATAGGAGAATGAATCGCCCAAAAACACGGTAAAGTTCTTGATAAGGATAATCACAAGACAAAGGACCAAGGCGGTGTACGAGGCAAATGGCTGGAAGGGCGATCTGTACGCCAAGTCCTTCTTTCTGTCCAAGCCCTGGGCCTTCAATGCCTTCATGAAACGAATGTGGAAAACCAAAATACAACTCCAGGCAATCAACCCGGTCAAGGAAACGACATTGACAAAGTAGTTAAACACCTGGGCTGAACCGGACGAGACATTCATGAAGGCCAAACAGGTAAAGGCAAAACTCAAGGCCACTCCATAGTATGGGACACCGAGCTTGTTTGTCTTGGTGAAAATTCTGGGGGCGTAGCCGTCAACGGCCAACGAGTAGATGTTACGACTGCAGACATAGACGTCGGAGTTTGCTGCCGAAAGGCAAAACAACAAGATACAGCCATTGATGACGTGGTCGAGGCCCTTGATCTTGGCGTTTTTGATGGCAATGACAAAGGGGGAGGCCGAGGCGTTGGTGCCGCTGGCGGCCAACAAGAGGGGGTCTCTGGCCGAGACACACATGCCCAAAAAGAAAATGGCCAACACGTAAAACACAAGGATACGGTAAAAGGTCAACTTGATGGCCTTGGGGATGGCTCTTCTGGGGTTTCTGGTTTCGCTAAAGGTGATGGCCACCAACTCGGTGCCCAAGTAGGCAAACACGGCCGTGATCAAGACGGAAACAAAGGCCACGAATTTACCCTTGCCGCCGTCAATGTGCAAGTCCTTTGACGCGTCAGAGTATTCCATAAATGCACCGGGGTTTTTCCAGTACCGGAACCCCAACATTTCCTTGGTGGGCCCGCCGCCCAAGGCGATAATCCACAACAAGAGGATCAAGCCGAGACAGGTGACAATCTTGAGGGCCGATAACCAAAACTCAATCTCGCCGAAAAACCTCACGCCCAACAAGTTGATGGCGGTGATGATGACCAAAAAGACGACGATCCACACGCCCGGGTTGATCCTTTCACGGCTGATCCAGTACTGGATCGTGAGGGCCGAGGCGGTCAACTGGTTGGCGGGCAAGATCAAGTACTTGATGCAGTAGGTCCAGCCACAGGCAAAGCCCAAGGCCTCGTCGACATAACGTTTACCGTAGTTGGCAAACCCGTTCAAGGGCACAAAGGCGGCGATTTCGCCCAAACTGGACATCACCACAAACACCACGAAACCAATGGTGGCGTAGGTGATCAAGATGGATGCGGGGCCAGCGGTTTTCAAAGCGGAACCGGTACCAATCAAAAGGCCGCTAGATGGGGTGTTAGTAAAAAAGTTTTGGTTGTGGTTGTGGTTGTGGTTGTGGTTGTTATGGTTATGGTTATTACATACGTTCCCAAAGCACCGCCAAGGGCAATCATACTGACGTGTCTCGAGTCCAAGGCTTGTCTCAACTGGTGACCGTCGGTCTGGTTGATGGCCGAGGGCACCGACTTGGCGACATAGAGGTCATATTCGGTGGTGTGGTTGGTGATTATCGACTGCAAGTCGGCGCCGCCACTATAGGCGTTCTTTTCGGTGGATAGCTTTTCAGCATCATTGATTTCGTTGCTGCTGCTTTCGCTGTCGGGGGCTTTGCTTTTATTCTTTCCAAACAACATTGGGAAACTAGGTTGTATAACGATGGAGCAATATAATAAAAAAAAGAGGTCTGGAGGAGGGGGGACGGGCAAGAATAAATACGATTGATAAGAAGAAATTTTTACTCCAACCCCCACCGCAGATGGAGGCAAAGCAGGCAATGGAGGCAATGGAGGGAGGGGGAAAGTCGATTTTGTGGGTTATTTGTTGTGTGCAGAGAGATGCAGTGACTGTGACTGGGAGATGGCCCGTTTTTTTGCTTCCCCAGTTGCAAAAGCCCAATGTGCTTCTTGTTTTGCTGTTTGATTAAGTTTTTACAGTTTGGCGTGGGTGCCAAGAAAAAAACAAAGAACCAGAGTATAGCAAGGCGAATGGAATTGCCGTGCAGAAATATGAGACAACAAAGCAAACAAAGAGGAATGAGGAGGCAGGAGAAAGAGAGAGAAAGAGAGAGAGAGAGGGGGGGGG
>JAJMCF010001313.1:0-12267 GCA_030585045.1 Zhuliangozyma parablackwelliae | reverse complement strand
AAAAAAAAAAAAATTTCTACCAATGGATAAAGGCCCGGAAGCGGCGCTAACTGCATACAGTACGGCCACACCAACAAGGTCGAGATCAAGCTTGTGAGCTATGAAATGGGGGTTGTGAAGCTTTGGGAAGTGGTGAGAGGTGTTGGGAAATGCTGACACGCTGTGTTTTAAGTTTGCTTTATCCTTTGGTGTTGTTCACACCCCGTACGGCTCACATGGCTCACTTGGCTCTCTGGCTAACTGGCTCACCTCACCAGGGAGACCAAACCGAGGTAGACCCCTTTGGTGGACACACACTCTCATGATATCTTCATCCCTCTTCCCTTCCCCCCCCCCCCCCCTGGTCAGCCACTCGTTTTTCCTCCTGCCTCTCCCAGGTAAAAAAAACAAAAACACACATCTTGGTTGCAAAGTTTGAGCTCCTCCCACCAACTCATACCATGGACTTTAGCCTGCCCTATATATGCTGCGGCATATGCTTCAAAGACAGCAAAGAGCTACACTCGATCAACGAAAAGCTACTTTTGACCTCCTGTGCCCACATCACCTGCAAACACCACATCCTAGGCACCAAGCATCTGTTTCCCGACACCAACTCGATTACGTGTCCGATATGCGGAACCCCTGAAGCATCAACCGTGCTTGTTGACGAGTCGCTACCTCCCGAGTTGCAAAGCTTCTTTGCCCCCGTCACCCAGCAGATCGATATGTTGACCAGCTCGGGCAAGTTCCAGTACTGTGCCATTATCGAGAGAATGAACCACTACCAAGCGGTTAACGCCAAGCTCACGGAAAAGATGAAGAAACAAAAGGAATTCCTCTACGCTGCCAAGGAGGAGATCACGTACTTGAGCAAGTACAAGGCCCAATACGAAGAGGCGCAAGCCCGGGCGGCTAGCTTAGAGACCCAGTTGGAAGAGATGAAAAGGGAAGTGGCTCAGATCCAAGGTGTGCAAAGAAGACCCGACACGTTTGACTTGTCCCAGTTTGAACACGACGACCATCCACGATTCACCCCTATCTTGCTGCCCACCGTGCCCCTTCCTTCGCACCAGGTTGCTCTGAATACGTTTATCGAAAAGATCCACAAACAGTCGTCGCAAAGGGTGGTGCCATCGTCGTCCCACACTCTCGGGTACGAACGACACAACCCTCCCCCTAGTGGTGGTGGCAATGGTGGTGGTGGTGGCAATGGTGGTGGTGGTGGAGCCGTTGCAATTGCCAAAAGATCCTTCTTTGCCGAGTCAACAAAAATCGGCGACATCAACAATAGTCTATCTTCCGGTACAACGTCCACATCCAGCTCAAGAAACAGCTTACACCGGTTCAACACAAACAGCTTGAAAAGCAAATCAGCCGCTGGCCGGCTAGCGTCGCGGATAACCTCCAATATGAAAATCGCCCCTGGTGCATCCGCCACAATCGCAGGACCTACGGGACCCACCAGTAGGAGCAGAATCGGCAAGCCTCCTTCATTGACGGGAAGCATGCGACGTGGCAGTAACGCGTCGCCATATTTTGGCAACAGATAGTCGTAGTAAACAGCGTGCGCGGATCAATTTTCCTCGTGCAGAAAAGGAGCAGGGCGAGCAGGGCGAGGAAGAGGGGGAGAGAAAGAAAGAAAAAGTAAACTCAATCGCCAGCACACCTTCACTTTTTCTTTCTAGCGCCTGGAAAGGTAAAACAATACCCACGAGGATAGAATCCAGTCAGTTAGTCATCCTACAGAAAGACAAACAGTCACTTTTTTAGGCAGTCAGGCAAGGTAGGTTGAATTCCTTTTTTAATTTTCACCCATACCAGTCTTTCCCCCTCAATCTCTAAGCTTTCAGCTCCTGGTACTTTTACTTTTGATACGTCTGAGAGAGCGACTAGCCCGGCCTATCAAATATAGTGGTACCACATCTGTAAAGGAGGCAAGTATATCGAAAGTAAACACGCTCTGGTGTCTACTTGCTATATCACCCGCCCTTTTGCAAATCGTGCAATTGCTGTTATTGTCGCTTCCCCGCCCCCCATAACGTTGGCTGCCATGAGTGCGCCCGATCCGATAGAGAAGTTCTCCAGCGTGCTTCAGCTGCTCACGCTCAATTCCAGGACCATCATCAGCGAGTTGACGACTTTGGCTGCGGGCAACATTGACCGAGCGAACGAGATATGTGTATTGGTTGAAGAGAGAATCCGCAAGTGTGTCCCGAAACACAAGTTGCCAGCACTCTACCTACTAGATTCAATCTGCAAGAATGTCTGGAACCCATACAACATTATCTTTGCCAACAGCCTATACAAGCTCTTTGTGGAAGCGTATTCAATGGTTGGCGATAACGCCACGCGAAAGAGTATGGTGAGCATGTTCAAGACGTGGGTCAATACCAAGAACGAGAATGGAAACGAGTTGTTTCCTAGAAATGTATTGAGCAAGATTGAAAAGTTTATCCGGCAAGCGGCAACGATTAGCTCCTCGGGGACAAACCAGACGATGCAAAACCAAGTACCGCAGCAACAGCTGGAACAACAGCAGCAGCAGCAGCAGCAGCAGCAGCAGCCACCACAATGGGAACCACCACTACAACAGCTACAGCCGCATCAGCTACCACCAACGCCGACCCCGCCACCGGCACCAGCGCCAGTACCAGCATCAACACAAACACAGCAACGGCTGGTTTCACAGTCCAAGTTGACACCCGACATGTTGATCAAGGAGGGAAAGAGCTTGTTGCGATACATCATCACCATGCTCAAAGGATTGGACGACTTTTCTTTGGACAAGAAGCATTTCACCCCGGCGGACGCCAAGTTTGTGGCGGTTCAGGAAAAGTCCATTATCCGGTTGGTGCTGCTGATTAACGAAACGCTTGATTCGATATACGACGACGTGAATGCAAGCAACGACTTTGAACCCCGGACGCTTTCCTTGTACTCAAACAAGACATTTGAGGACAAAATCACCAGGTACCAAGCTGACTTGCTCAAAGTGAGGAGGGAGCTAGATGACCACAGCTATAGGCAGGGACAATACCTCGCCAAGGCCAGGGCAATGATTGTTGAAAAGAGAATGGAGCTGAAGAGGGAGGAGGAAAGGTTGCAGGAGATTGAAAAGAAGAAGGCCCGGCTTGAAGCAAACAAAGTGGTGCTTGACCCGCAGCCAGCAATGAAGTTCTTTGCCAGCGTGGCTAGAAACGACGACACGTGGTTTCTATCGGCTGTTGCAGAGTTTGGCCAAACGGCTGTGTATCGTCAAGAAGCGCCACCGCCGGCAATAGTCAAGGCAGAACCAGAACCAGATCCCAAAGCGCCAGTCCTGCTGCTTGGATTTTCCCTCGACAAACATTTGGCCAGCGATATTCTCGGGAATGGGGCACCAAAGGCAAATGACCCCTTGTCCCACGAGTCCACTATCGGAAGTCTTGGTTTTAGTTTCCTCTTGGGACCAAGCTCGGAACCACCACAGGACAAGGACGAGCCAATGGAGGAAAAAGAAACAGCGACGGGGAAAGGTGGAGAACCCGGCTCTGCTCCATTTGTGGTGACCGCCATGCGCCCGCCAACACCACCACTAGCACACGACGAGTCAAACACTTTAAAGACACTACTACCTGATTCGCACAACAAGGGCGACCCAGTCAATGGACTTGAGACTACTACAATTCAAACCCCAGGACAATTACCAGCTATACATCCCACAGGAGACAACAGTTTGTCGCAAGATGCGACACACACAAACATCGACCCTGATTTGGGGTCACGGCTGCCAACATCGCTGCCTGAATACACCCCGCTGATACAGGATCCAGCGGAGTCGACAAAGATCAGAAAATCGAGCTTAAAGAGAAGGAATGGCGCCGGTGGTGATAGTTTAGGCAATGGGAAGAAGCGGGTCCGGTTTGAAACGTGACTATCTCTACAAAACCAAAAAAAAAAAACCATAAAGTTAGTGTATTGAGAGTATTTGATGGAGTACATAATAGAAAGAGACCAGCAAATTATGATGGGAGTAATACTGATATTGTGACTGTTGTTGGTGATGCTGTTCTTGTTCCTCGTGCTGTTGTGTATGCGATTATGTCATCTGACTTACTCTTCAACATTGAACGAGCCAGACTTCTTCATTTGCCAGAACGAGGTCAAGAAGGGGAAGGCAAAGAAGAAACCCATGACACCCCAGTAGTACACTGAGAATGGGATAAACTTTCTGTTCTTGACTTGGAATGGCAAGTTGGAGTAGACACCGCCCTTTGGAGAACCGTAGATCTCGTTCATCATTCTGGACGACGACTGGAACTGTCTGATGGTGGTGAGTCTGGAAGTTGGAGTCAATCTCAAGGCTGATCTGGAAAGCATGGTGTGATGTCAAGCTGGTGGTGTAGGTAAAGGGCTAAATGTTTTTCGTCTCTCTCTCTGTTGCTTTTCCTATAGGACGGCGTGCCCCTACCAACTTGTAATCCAATGAGATCCCATTGGTTTATTTTCTCTCTCTCTCTCATCAGGCCATATGGAGTTTACACAAGAGGAGAGAGGGAAAAAAAAAGTAGCCTCTTGGTCAACAGTCCCATACACATCACCACCATCATGGCATTAGCACCAATCACCGGCACTTTAAAGAGAAAGGTCATCACCGACATCACCATTGCATTCGCTGCTGGTTTCGCCTTGGCCTTTGCATACTGGGAAGTCGAACACAAGCCACTCGTGACCAAGAGAGAAGCATACTACGCCCAGTTGCAGAAACAAAAGGAAGCCGAAGAAGCTTAAGATGGGGCTCTTGTCTAATGATTGAGTCATTAGAAAAGAGACACTAATGAATGTTTAAAAGGGGATTCTCACACACTCATTGAGTTTTGGAGGGAGCGATTTCTGCACAGCTGGAGATATTTTATTCGAAATACACACACTTATCATATGAATATAACCATGGTCAATCGTCCATGAACCGCCAGAGCTTGGCGCCGTTGACTATACCGTTTGACAAAATAATGATTTCTTTGTTGTTTCCCTGTCTCTTTAACTTTTCCTGGAGGTACTTGAAGCACGTAATCTCGCTTCGGGTGATACCCCCCACCACCACGACAATGAGGTACTTGGAGGCGTCGTCATTGACGCCCTGTAGATTGCGATCAACTGTTTTGCCGGCAAACATGGTGTTCAACCCGAGGTTTTCCCAGTTTGGCCGCCTCTTGAGATTGTTGATGGGCTTGTACTTTAAAAAGTCGCGCAAGTAGAGGGACTCAACAAGACGGTAGAGCAAGGGGACCGTGTTTCCAGGCAAGGTGAAGGACGGATTGCGATACATGTCCAACAAGTTTGCCAGGCCGGAGTTCTCCTGTGGGTTTCCCAGTGGGCCCGTTTCGTCATTGTCGTCCTTCTCCGCGCCAGCACCAACAGCGGCACCAACAGCGGCACCAACACCACCAGCCCCCTCCTCCTGATCCTCCTCCGACGGGTGCAAGTTCCAAAACTTGTTGATCAAAGTGTAGTTGCTCCTGAACGTGTCCTTTCCCCCCGACACGCCAGCGGGTTCGTCATCGGCGCCAGTCTGTGGCGTGGGTCCCTTCTTCTTTGCCTGCGTCAATCCCAAGGAGCTAAAGAAATCGTTGGACGAGTCATGAATCAACCTGATCATTTTGTAGCTAATTAGCCTCTCCAACGTCAAGACGGCATCGAGTCCGTAATTGTCATGCACCTCCCCCGAGATCCATTCAATGTCCTTGGTCGAGATGCCGTCGTTGAGGTACCCCACCAAAAGTATGATGGCCCATATAAACTCAACGGGGTAGTTGCAGCTCAAAAAGTGCTTCAACTTGGAGAGCTGGAGTTTATAGTCCATCTCAAACACGTCGTTTTGAAACGCAAGAAACGCCTCGTAGTCATGGTCGATCCTCTGCAATACACTCTCGCCAATCATGGTGTGTTTCTTTACCAAGTCCTGCTGGGTAGTCAAGTTGCCCAAGGTTGACACGAGCTTCTTGAATTCGCCAATGCTGGTGTCGTCCGTGTTGCCTGAAGCCCGAAACTGCTGCTGAATGGACTTTGCCAATTTGTTCAACCTCAGTCCAATGAGGGAAAAGTTCAAGTGTTTCAAGTCCTGCTGGTACAACGCATCCTTGGCCAAGCTCTTGCCCGCGTCGCCATCGAGATTTTCGATACTGTCAAACTTGATGCCAAACATGTCGTCAATGATGCCGTGGTAGTTTAGTTGGTTGAAAAGGACGGGGGTAAAATCAATGTTGCGTTCAACCACCACCAAGTCGGTGTTGCTGAGGAGCTTTTCCTCATAAAACTCAATCTCCAATTTAGTCATGTTCCCACAAAGGTACTCGGGCATCTTGACTTTTGTGAGCTGGTCTATCAACAACTCGGCGTGGTCTCCCTTGCCGTAAATGTTTCTGAGTTTGAACAAGTGCTGGCGCAGGTCTGGCCCCACGCCGGCAAATAGGAGCTGTATTAGCGCCGTTGATAGCTGGTCCACCTGCTTTAATGGCTGTTCAAAGTAATCGCCGATCCCGGCATAGTTGTCGACATTGGTGATGAGTATACCGTCGGTGTAGATCGGGCTGGCCGTCCAGGTGTACACCTTTATGCGAGACGTGATGCTGATCACGGGCTTTTCCATAGCCAACACTGCCTCAAAACCAAGGATCCCATTGAATTTCTGGTTCAATTGAAACACAAACGACTTGGCGAGATCCCTCACGATGATATTGATCTTTAAGGTGTGCACCGTTTCAAGCGTCTGGTGCACGAGCTTTTCAAGAAGCGGCAAGCACTCTTCGCCTGGTATAAGCACAATCAAGCTGGTGTATTTGCCCAACACGTCTCGCGGGAGCGCCAACACTTCGTCGTTCAACCATACAATGTTTTGAAACTTGCCGTGTTCCTTCAACTTCAGAAACGGCGTCAAGCTGTTGAGGAGTGGCGATAGCACCGGGTCAAGAACAAGCAAGTTGTTTGAAGAGTGGATCCTGTCCAACTGGTGTAGCAAGCTGTCTAGCGCTGTCTCATTGAAGTGGCTATAGTCAAACTCCTTTGTCATTGCTGGTTGGTGAGGTACAATAGTTTTGTTGGTGTCAAAAAAAAAAATCCACCACTACAGTTGATCTTGTCCCTCTCAATGTTGATAAATCAAAACTACACAGTGCCCTACACAGTGCCCTACAACTTTGCCCCCTTTTCCTTGCCGTTGAAATACACCAACCCTTCCTGAATGATTGTAGCCACATGCGCGCCTTTGTCGTTGTACATCTCGCCCTCAATAATGACTCGGTTGTGGGCAAACCGGATTGCCTTGAAACTGAATCCCATCCATTTGGTAACGTCAAAGTCGTCGTCGTGAAAGTAGATACAGTGGTCCAACGACACCGAAAAGTACTGAGACGCGTGGTTCTCCAGTTCAAAGTCCTTTACTCTCAACACTCTCAACAATGTATTCAAGTACATCGAGTCGGAAAGGTTGGCCAACCCGACAAACTGAAACTCGTCAGTGACGCCAGTCAATGGCTGGTGGAACCCTTGTTCGTTGTCAATGCCCCATTTGCACAAAAAACTCAACCGCCTCTGAGTCACGGGCACATTGTCTTCCTCGGGGGTCTTGTCCAAGCTGACAAATTCGGGAAAGAGCTTAAAGTAAACAAGCATGGTGGACTCAATGTCGGAAACGGGCAACTCTTCAACACTATGTTTCTTGAACCAGTCATGCACCGGCGTCTGGAACACCAATGGCTTGATCGGCTTGGGTGCACTGTCATCATCGTCGTCGGCGCCACCGGCTTCGTTTTCCTCACTACGTTGTGCAGCCTTCTTCAGGTGCTCCTCATACTTTTGCATCGCTTCCTTGTGCGAGTTTCTCCTCGTGAGACTGATGTTGGCAATGAATATGACCTTGCCGTCCTGCAATGCCCGAACCGCCCGATTGCAAAATGTCTTGCCGTTGGATATGGCATCCACCTCCCAGTCGACGGGGATCTTGTTGCTGCCGGCGCGGACAAAGAATGAGTGTATCGAGTGTGGCTTGAAGCCAGCACCGGAAGACCTAATTGCCACGAGAATAGCCTGGCCCGCGAGGTTGCCGCCAAAGATGCCGCGGTGGGTGGGCGAAGGGCAAATCAACGGTTTCTTGCCCCGGTACTGGGTGTCTGAAATCTTGTCGACGCCAAACTCTTTTTGGACATCAATGGTTTCGCCCTTCTTGTAGTTGAAATTCTCCATCTTGTGGAACTCTTTGTGATGGCGTTTTCGAAAGGATGACAAATTATGTTGAGTATATACTCCCCCTGTGTGTGAGAGTGGGGTAGTGCCTGGCGGGAGAGCAAAAGAGCCGAGGAAGGAAAAGAAAAATACTCAAGTGGTAGCATCGGCTCTATCACCAGTCTATCAGATAAATATATATATAAAAAACACAATAAATAATGCCCCTACAACTTGGCCTTGGGTGGCTGGTCGTTGAGTATATAAAGGCGCTCCTGCACCAAACTAGCAACATGAACGCCCTTGTCGCTATAGATCTCGCCCTGGATCATGACCCGGTTGTGCGACATCCGAGTTGCTCTCAAGCTGAGCCCCATCCACTTTGTAATGTCAAAGTTGTCGTCGTGAAAGTATACCGAGTGGTCCAACGAGACGTTGAAGCTGGCTTTCGCCTTTATGCCCATGTGGCGAAACACGTAATCCAAGTTTTGCCAGTCGGAGAGGGCACAGAGGCCAAGGTACTGGTGGTTTAGGTCAACATTGACTACTTCGTCCTCGCCCTTGAGCCCCCACTTTATGTAATACGACGTCGTGCCCGAGTCGGAACGCTCAGGGAACCTCTTGGTGTACAAATGAAGGGTCGGGTTTGGCTGGTGCATGGGCAACTCGTCGGGGTTGTACTTTGTAAACAATGCATCGCGGTCGGATTGGAACCCAAACTGGGGAGACGCCTTGTTGTCCTTCTTCTTGCTCGAGTAGTTCTTGGTCAACGATATGTTTGCCGTGTACACCACCTGGCCATGCTGTATCGCCTTTAACCCGCGGTTGCAGTACGATTTCCCGTCCGATACCTTGTCAACCTTCCATGTGATGGGCACATCGTCGGTGACGGCCTTGATAAAAAACGAATGCAACGAGTGCGGCTTGAACCCAGGGCTCGATGACTGGATAGCCACAAGCAATGCCTGGGCCGCGAGGTTCCCGCCAAATACCCCTCGGCGGTCCGGGGCTGGTTTCTTCAAGGGTATGACTCCTTTGTACGTGTTGGCGTCAAGCTGTTCTACCCTGTACTCTGCCTGGATATCGACCTGCGTCGCTCTATGTGGTGCTTGTGTGAGTTGTTCCATCGGTGGGTTTGGAGATAAAGAAGATATGGGATGGCAGATTGCGGTTATATAATATATATTTTTCCTCTGCTGCTGCTATGATTTCTTTGCCTCGGCATGTGGCTTTGGGTGGAACAAAAAAAGAATCTAATAAACCGAATCACATGCCAGATCCGATAGGGGGAACGCCGGTGGCTTACAGGAGGGACACAGTGCTGTTACAACTTGGCGTTCATGATAAACAAGCGCTCTTGCACCATAGTGGCAATGTGTACGCCGTCCTTGCCGTATAGCTCCCCCTTGACCAAGACCCTATCGTGTGCGATCCGCTTTAAACTCAAATTGTAGCCCACCCAGCTGGTATGGACGTCAAAGTCGTTTTCATGAAAGTACATGGAATGGTCCAACGACGTTGAAAATTCTGGCTCCCCCTCGATGCCTAAATGCGAAAGCAACACCTCCAACACTATCCAGTCCGACACCGATGCTAGCCCGGCAAACTTGTACTCGTTGTCGACATTCATCATGAGCTGCTGGAACCCATTTCCATTAGCACCCCATTTCACCGCGTACGAAACCTTGTCGGGGTTATCTTGTTCGGGGAACCATTTCGAGTAGACAAAGAGGGAATCGGCATACATTCCCATTGGTAGTTGTGCGGTGCTAAACCGGTTGAAGCAATCTCCCGGTGGGGTCTCAAACCCAAATGAGGCCGTGCCCGTCTTGTTTTTGGTGTCGCTGGTGGAGTTGTTTTTTGTGAGGGAGATGTTGGCCGTGTAGACCACCTTCCCATGCTGGAGCCCCAAAAGTGCTCGATTGCAGAAGGTCTTGCCGTTGGTGACCTGGTCCACCTCCCACGTCACGGGAGCATCGTCCTGTACTGGCTTGACAAAGAAGGAGTGCAACGCGTGGGGCTTGTACCCCGGATCGCACGACTTGATTGCAACCACCACCGCCTGTGCCACCACGTTCCCGCCGTATGCCCCTCGGCTCCGCTTGCTCGGCTTGCCGAGCGGTTTCAACCCCTGGTATGTATTCGGGCCCACCCTTTCCACGCCAAACTCCTTCTGGACGTCGACGGGCGGGAAGTGGGTGGCATCTGAGTTGACAACTGAGTTCATACCTTGTTGTTTCGTAGACATTGTGGAAGATGCGGTGAAGGCGGCTGATTTTTATAACCCCACAAAAAAAAAGAAAAAGAGCCACCAAGGACAAAGACCTACCGAGGGACCACCAAGGACCTACAAAGACCCACGGACTTCTTCCAGCGCTTTTGAAAACTATGTTCCAACATCTCTGTTGATTCTAATAAATATCTATCTTGTACACCTAAAACTTGGCAACCACACCAACATCCTTTGCCTCTTTGCCCTTGACGTGCAACGCCTGCGCCCTCTCCACCACCTGGTTGGGCAAAAAGCCATACGCCTCCTGTATGCAGGTGGCAATACTCCTGCCATCCAATGTGAAAAAGGTAATCACCGCCAACATCCTGTTGTTGCCCACATTCACAAACCGGTAGTCCAAAAACAACCAGCCGCTAGAGTCAAAGTCAATGTCGTGGATGTATACAACGTGGTCCAAGCTGACTCGGAAAAAGAGCTTTTCATCGTCACCCAACGCTGTCCCCACCGCCTTCAAGATCGTGGCCAACCAAATGGCATCGGACGCAAATGCCAATCCGAAAATGGTTTGCTTGGTAAAGTCCTTGCCCAAGCTGTAGTTGTCCAACACCTTGACAAACAACCCAAACTCCTTGTTGGCGACACTGTCCAAGTCAATCGACTTGGATTCGCGAAAGTATTCGAGCGGCAACGCGTGCGCCAAGTTGCCGTTGGTGTGCTCTATAATCGGCAACGACTCGATATCGTCCTTGAGCTTAAAGTACTTTTCATTGGGCGCCTTGGTGAACCCAAAGGGGATGTTTTTGATCTCGGCGCCCGTCAGCTTCAAGTGGTTGTACTCGGCAATTTTCTGAGCGCGGGAGTTGTTCTTTTGGAATGACACCTGCACGGTAAACAACAACTGGTTTGTGTCGGGCCGGTACGCCAAGGCCAACCGGTTGGCAAACTGCCGCGAGTCGCCCACCTTGGTCACCTCCCATCGCAAGCTGGTGTCTGGCGTTCCTGCTCTGACAAAGTACACATGCAACGAATGCGGGTGGAAATCCTTTTGCGGCACGGTTTCCCAGGCGGCATTCAACCCCTGCATGATCGAGTCGCCTCCGTAGGTGCCCCGTGCTCCCTCTCTGAATGGTTCCATGGGGTATACCCCTTCAAATATGAGCTTGTTGCCGTCGTCAGCCACGAGCTTCACCGCCGCCTTGGTCTCCATCTTGGCTACTGGGGCCAGTTCGTTGTATACGTCCGCTTTCAACTTGTCCATCGTGGCGTGCTGGTAATGCGGGTGGTGGCAAAACCAGCAGGGGGGGATGCTATATAGGATTTGGAACGGCTTATCTTTTTCATGTGCACTTTTGTCACACGTGAAATGCAAGCAATCTCTTTTTCCGAAAGCTTTAGTCATGGAGCAGACGACTAATGGGAGCGGAACAATTGGGCAAACCTTCCTTGTCAAAAAACGGGCTGTGGCACAGGGAGAGGGGGTGTGGAGGGAAGAGAGGAGCAGCTGTAAGAGGAGTAGAAGGAAGGAGGAAGGCTGGTTCAGAGCAATTCTCATATAGCACCTCGGTCAGCCAGGACCCGAGGGTAACTTTCCCCCCCCTCCCTATTCCACATCTCGTAGCTGATCCCCTCCCCCCCTGGTGGACGTGACAAGTTTTCCTGTCATTGTTGGAGCCACTGTGCAAACGCTATTTCGTAAAGCTTATCCCTTTTCTATTCAGTTTCACACCTCGGCCCAACACTCTCTCTCTCTCTCTCTCTCTCTCTCTCTCATTTTACTGCAGGCGAAAAAGTTGGCAGCCCATGCTAAGAAGTTCTATAAACGAGACTGGTTGGCGGTGCTGCCAACGCCGTCA
>JAJMCF010001303.1:0-23424 GCA_030585045.1 Zhuliangozyma parablackwelliae | reverse complement strand
AGGTGTGAATTCCATCGCGCAGACGCAAACGTGTGAATGGTTCGTAAGCTGAAAGAGATTGTTTTTGATTGGTGTTTCTTTGACGGTCCTTCGGGACATCACATATTGATTCTGTGCTTTGTTCACTTGCATTGAACAAGGCGGGAGCAGAAATTCAAGGCATTACAGTGCCGGGTCTAGTTGGGATCTGCAAGTTTGAGTAGACTCTTTTTCCCACTTCCCCCTTCCCCCTTCCCTCCTTTCTTTTCACTCACGAGGCTTCTTTTCCGCAGACCGTCAATAATTGCGGAAATGTAGTTATAACTAGCTTTTTGTATCCCTGGGTATCCATTTTACTTTCTGTTTCATGCTTTTAGTTTCCTGCTCTTTGCTTATACTAGTTGGTTCCATTTCCGTGCATGAGCTGATGGAGGCTTCAAAAAAAGAAAAAGTGGAAAAAAAAAAAAGCCAAAAAATAGATTGCGTCTCATCTGCTGCATTGCTTTTTTTTTTTTCTTTCTTGAACTGACGCCAAGTTTCTCGTGTGATGATGTGGGGATAAAGCGTGATCAGCATTAGCTTGCAATTGTTCTCGACCCTTGTTGTTCCTTTGTCCTTGTTGTTGTGCATCTTGGGCTGCACCTATTATTCCCCACCGCAGTCGCCAAATCAGCAAACGCCAAGGTGTGTTCACACACACACAAAAACAAAAATAAAAGCTTTTTCTGGCAAACCCCGTCTATTGACCAGCTGGAATCCTAGCAATGCAGCCCTGGCTATAGCTCTCTGTACATGCAATTGGTGGTGCAAACAAGCCTTTCACTCGCTTGTGAGCTTCGCCAATCTTTTACAATTTTTTGTTGGTCCTAGAGAGACCATAATTGGCGTCATTCATTTCCTTCCCTCTTTTCGGTGGCCGCAGCAAAAGATGCAAAAAAAAATCGGCACGCCGATTGACTTTCCAGTAGTACAGTGGTAATGCTGGTGCTGGTTGTGGGGGTGGGGGGTGAATAAACAGGTGTGGGGGTGGGGCTACAGGGTCAAGCAGCATAACCAGACTGCAAAGGCCAATAACCTCTCTTTTTTTTTCCTATTATGTTCCACCACCACCTATCGGCTGCAACTAAGCTTTTTCCGAAACCAGGTGAATATTTCAGCTCGGCAGTTGCTTCCGACGCCAATTGTTGTAATTATAGTTTTTATTTCATTGTTTGTATATTTTTACATTTTTTGTTTTTGTGGTTGTTGTTCAGCGATAATCAGCAGTTGGCCACTTGTCCCCCCCCCCTCCGTGGCGTTTTTGCTCCTTTAGTTATAAATCCCATAGGTTGAACAGGTGATGATTAACTCCACCTGTTCACTTTCCTTTTGGCACCACCGCCAAAAAGACCAATCAAATAAAATAAAATAATACTGCCTTCTTTTCTTCTTTCTTTGTTTGTTTATTTGTTTCTGGTCCGTGGCCGATCCCCGCCTGTCCACGCCACCAGTCACGATTATCCCTCCTCCTTCTTCGCGTCACCACTCGCCTATTTTTTTGCATGGCTGTGCTCGAAGAGGTTAATTACGAACAATAAAACAAACGGAAATAAAACCCAGTCATCCCCCCGCCATTACACTTTTCCGCTAGTCTTGGCATATTATTATTAGCTAAAAGTCCAGCCCGTCACCGCCAACAACAACAACAACAACAACAGCAACACCGCTTACTCATCCCAGTGGTCACATCTCATCTCATTGGTCCTGTAATGCCTTGTGCATTTACGAACATTTAACAATAAAAATAGTACGACATCACCCGCGAGCATCAGCAGAGAAGTGAAGAGAGAAGGAAAAGAAAAAAAAAAGCACTGCCGCCAACAGCAGCACCACGCCACACACCATTCCAAAACGAAAAAAAGGGAGGCACGGCTACCTTCCGAACATTCTATCTGTCCTCCCCCCATATTTCCCCGGACAGCGCCACCACCCTGTCGTATGATTAACAACGACGTCAACCCTATTGCATAAAGGTATCATTCGTTCCCAGTTTCAATTGCCCAATTGAAAACTAAGGACATCTGCACCAGCCTTATAAAAGTGACACCGGGGCTCAATAGTTGTAGTTTGATTACACCAACTATTGCCAGCAAAAACAACAACAAAAACAACATCACCATCAGCAGCAGCATTAACCTCTGCAACATTATCATCAACAGTAACAGCACACAACAACCATAGCACTGTAACCAACAACAACTTCCTCACCACAATTAAGATTCGCTCAGCACAAAGTCACAATCTTAATTAATACGATCTATCACAAAGAAAACAAGAGAGAGGAAAAAAAAAAAAAAAATCACACCCAGCTACCTAGCACAATTTGAGTACACCAAGACAACAATATTCACCACCACCACCACAACTACAACACATATTTACCAATATGATGTCTGATTCAGAAGACTCGTCGCTAGATCCAAACGAGTACACCATAGAGGACTACTACAAATTGGTCCGGCCTCTATGGGCAGCAAGAAACGTCAACGCCAACTACCTAAACGACCACAAACTCCTACGAACCCTTGTTGACTTTAGTCTATCGCACTCCTTGTCGCTCAGGAACTTGCAGAAACGAGAGTTGGAGATTGGTGACTTGACAGCGACAAAGATTAATTACGTTGACACCTTACTTGTCCACTTTGACTCCACCACCACAAACACCACCACCACCACAACAACAACAACAACAGGCACTGCCACCACCGAAGAATCACCAAGCCTATACAGTGGCTGCTTTCGACACAAGTACATCGAGTTTTGCCCCCACTTGGCAATAGCGGCTTACTTGTTTAGCAGGTTCCACATCCCCGACGAGTACGGCTCTTATGAATTCATCCTCAGCAACTCGAGCCAAAAGATTTCTCTTGACAATGTCAAGCTCCTCAAGGGTAACAACAAACTCTCGGCCATTTCGTACAGCCAGCAGCACAAGTCGTCGATAAACGCATTGAGCATTAGCGGGTTGAACTACAAAGATATCAACTTGACCAAGTTGTTGTCCACCCACGAGTTTGACACCGGTGAACGGCTAGTGTCAAGAACAATCGAAGGGTTGTCGCACCCAATGATGCTCCAGTCCTCCGGGTTTGGCTCTTTCCAGGACTACGATATTGCCCGAAACTCGTTTGAGCCGCCAGTGGAGTTGCTCAGCATGATCTTTCCCTTTGTGGACCAAATTACCCCCGACAAGTACGATCAAAACATGCTTCGAGTGAAGGACTTGCTACTCATGTTGAGGCGAAGCTTGTGTCAGGATATGCTTGTGGTGAAAAGGAGGTACCCCAACAACCCATTGTCAAAAAGCGAGGTATTCAGCTCTCCAGAGTTTGAAGCCTTTTGCAACCAAGCCGAGGCCACGCTTGACGACTGTATCCACCAATCGTGCTTCCGCGCTGAAGACGACGACTACGACAGCTCCAACGGCACCGGCACCGACGACTACTACGACGAAGTGTGGCCCACGTTGGACAATCCCCAGGATTTGCAAAAGGTTCTTGAGTTTCAAAGCGCCAAGTTGAAAACCCTTGACCACCAGGTGAGTAATTACTGTCAAGAGCAATCGCAAATGTACGGTCTCCTTTCCAAGTTTATCGAAAACCAGAATGAGGTGTTTCAGCGCCAGAGCGAACACATGCAAAGGATCCAAAACTCCATGAATGGTTTGGTCATTTTGATGTCGTCGCGAAACCCCAACTCGGTGCCACTAGCCAAGCAGAGCTTGCAGGAGACGCAAAACTACATCAACACATACGAACAGGCAAACATCAAGCACGGGGTAAACACCACCATAGACTTGTTGAACAAACTCAACGCCTCGTACTTGAACCAGGTACAGTACCCCCACCACTCCCACCACCACCACCCACTGCAGCAATACCCTCTGCAACCAAGCCAGCAGCCAGCTCTGCACATCCACCACACGGCCCCCTTGAACTCGCTGTACTCCCACCGCCGATCAAAGTCGCCCACCAACAGGTCGTCTCTGAGCTCGCCCCCCTCGCACTCGGTCATGTCTACGCCCCAACAATTGGAACGCCAGCGGGCGTTGAATAGGAGGTTGTCAAGACAGGCCACCACTTTGTTTGAAATGTGGGACGATTTCAAGGGTCTCGAGAAGGAGTTACACCAGCACGACATTACTGTAACTGAATGGCTCAAGGTGCACGGCTCGTCTGAACGGCAATTTAGGCACACACGGTTGAAGATTATCAAGTTCATTGAGGAGGAGGCCAGCAGAAGAGGGATGGGCGTTGATTACATCAAGGAGAGATTGCACAATAAAATGAGAAACAGAGTCCGGCCCTGGACGTTGGACGAAGTGCAGAGGATGTTGACCTCGGGAAAGAGAATCGACCTTGACGACAGCAGGTGAGTGTGTTGGATAGAAAAGTTTGATTCAATTGTATAGATAAATTATACGCTGCATTACTATTACCAACAGAATGCACTACACAGCCACTTCGTTTCACCTTCCACCCACCCAAAGGGGGAGCGGGATATTACAGCCGCAGTGCAGCCCCTCGCCTATTTCCCGCTTTTCAAATTTGGCTTGTTCCAATGGTGGCCAACACCCGCCGTGCAGTGATGGCTAAGCTCCGAGTCTCTCCACCCCCTTGGCTTGCACAAAATTACACCCCACAGTAACCAACACCTAACTGCGGAAAGGTTTTTGAAGAGTGTTGCCTGTTTTACCAAACTTGTCTGGGCGAGGTTGCTTTAGTTTGGTCAATGGCTACCTTTTTTTTTTTTTTTTTTTCCTCCCCCCTTTCCAAAGTGGCTGCAAAATAATTGCTATGAAACAGGGCTTTCAACAAACTCGTGAGGATAGGCGAGCATATTGCTCAGCTGTGGCCGAGGTGAAAGAGGTTGTTTCCTTTTGTATATTAATTTCGCTAGTTTGTTTTTTCCCGACATGCCAACACAAGAACATTTAACCATATGGAAAAATCTAAAGCAGAAGTAAACCCCACAAGTGAAGCCCCGTTCCCTCACACTTTGGTTGAGCCGACAAATCTATTATCCAACTATACATCAATCGACTTGAATGAGAATGGCTCGTAGGCATAGCCCTCGCCCTCAAAGAACTTTGACATTGCTTCGACCCAATGCAATCTCAACGAATGGAGCATGGCCGACGTCCCCTCCATTAAAACCAAGATACACACCGTCAACAGAAACCACATGGCAAACAACATCACCGTCATGACAGTCCCGGCTGCCCCGGTGGCGCCAAACGCTTTTTGTATCGTCATTGTCCAAAGAACCTGCGACAACTGGGCATGCGCCAACGAAAGGGCCCACAAACGCAAGTACGAAGCAGTGTGCGACACACAGTTTAGGCAAAACTCAATGGTGTGGATCACCTGGTGGATCACAATGTCGCCAAAGTTAAAGTCGTCGTGGTCGTCGCCGTGCGCTGCTGCCGAGTGGAACATCGGCTCGATATCGTTGGGGAAACGGAAATCGTCATTGTCGCCATCGCCATCGCCACCGCCACCGCCCAAGAGATCAACCTCATCGGGCGGGTCGTTGTTCAACTCCTCCAACTCTCGCTCAAACTCGAGCGCCTGCTCCTCCTCGTGTAGCTGGGACGAGTGGCGGCGCTGGGAGTGAATGTCGGTGTACCCCAACCGAACCGCCCTGTCGTTTTGTCGCTTCAACGTCAACGGCTTGTAAATCAACAACCAGGGAACGCACACCAAGGCGATCAATACAAGAAACATCTGGATGTACTTTTGCCCCGGGTACAACTGCTCCTCAATCGTGCCTGGCGACAAAAACATATTGATCAACATGTTCAACAACCCTGGTGGCTGTCTGTTTACGGCAAACCAGTCAACCGTCCATTTGTACACAATCGTCAACGCGAGGTACCCAAATATGCTCTGCATAAATAAGAACCCCGGGATGAAGTTGCCGATAATGTCTACCCGTCTGTTGAAATACAAGTAGTTGACCAAACTAAACATCAACGAGTAGTTCATGTGGGTGTACCCCATCAACACCGACAACTTCATCTTGTACGAGTTGGTAAACAAGAGATTGTTCTCCGTCCCGTGCCACGCCCAGTCTAGCCCAAATGGATACGTCTTGCCGGCAACCTTTTCTGCCACCAACGTGCCTCCCTGGACGGCGTCGTAACCCTTGGGAAACACCCATGTCCACCCAGAGCTAAACATGGGGATGGACTTGGAAAAGACGTCGTTGTAAATCAACCCCGTGTACATGGAAAACACCCCCATGAGCAACACGATGTATCTCCCGTTGAACGCCATTTCGAAAATCTCGTCCTTGTTTCTCATGGCCCCAAAGGAAACTTCGTTCTTGATCAAATACAACGCGCCCAAAAGCACAATAAACCCGTGTCCCACGTCGCCAAACATGATGGCAAACATAAAGGGGAACGTGATGATCGTGGCAAGACCGGGGTTCACCTCCTGGTACGTGGCAACGCCGTAAGCGTCAATAATCAGCTGGAACGCAGACGTAAACTTGTTGGTTTTGTGGTACGTGGGAGGGGTTCTGTTTGTGGAAAGCTCATTGACAACCGCAATCAACGACCCAACCTCCTCGTCTTCTTCTTCATCTTCATCTTCAATCTCAAACGCAGAAAAGTCGTGGTTGCTGTCGTCAACAGCAAAGAGCGATGCCTCTGATTCAATAGAGTTCCCCGACACGCTCACGCTCTCGCCGCCAGAGTCGGGTGGCGCCAGAGTGTGCCTGGTCTTTTCCCGCACCAACTTTCTCAACGCCCCCTGTATCTTTTCAAAGTCAGACGTGGGAATCCACCCTTCGCCAACAAGGCATCTTCTCGTGCTGTCTTCGTCAAACTTGTTTAGCGTCTCGTAGATGAGCTTTTCCCTTTGTATAATGTAGCAGTAGTCCGGGTACGACTCTTGGAAAACCGCCAACTCTGTAACCAACTGCTCCTTGGTGCTGCGCACGACACTGTTCAAGTCTTGCACCTTGTGGTTGATTTCACTCAACGTCGCCAGTCTCGAGTCCGACCCGCCTATGGTGTTGTCGAAAATGATACCATCCAACGACTGGATGATCCGGCGCACTCTTGTCCTCAACATGTCGCCGTGGATAAAGATGATAAACACATTTTTGTCAACCATTTCTGGCGGCGACGACGACGACGACGACGACGACTCGCTGCCACCGGGGAACTGCTCGTCAATGGGGATATCGTGAAAGTACAAGTTACCACGCAAGGTTCTCCACAAGATATTTCTCAACACGGGGACCTTGTCCCTGGCGATTGTGCCCGCTATCGAGTTGAACGAATCGTCGTCGAGATTGTGCAGCTCATAGCCAATCTCCAAGCTGTGGTTCCGTCTTTCGCTCAACAACGCCGCATTGTCGTCCTCTTCAATCAGCGACACGTCAAAGTTGGGCTCGTTGAACCCGGGCCCTGACCCTGCCCCTGTCCCTGCCCCTGTCCCTGCCGATGCCGATGCGTGGAACTCGTTCAAACAGTTCAACACGTACCGGTTTTCGACAAACTTTAGTTTCTTCCGGTCCAAGGAGTTGTACGACTCGTCCAAGTGCTTGATTCGGTTGTAGAACTGGTTGAGCTTCGTCTTGATATCGTCCATATCCGACGAGGTGGGGAGTGCTTGCGCGTCGGCTTTGAGGTTCACAAAGATGTCGCTTTTGATGGTCTTTTGCCTCACCATTGCCGAGTGGAGGAACGTCAACTGCGAAACCATTGAGTCAATTGACCGTAACTCGTTCATAAAAGTTCTCTGGAACGGGGTGAGCTTGGAGTTCAAGTCTCGAAATTGGACATTCCCGAGACGCCCCAACACCCCCACCATGTCCCGAGCCAACTCTATGGTGACGTAGAACTGGACTAGCGTCATGGGAGCGGACCGAAACATGGCCTCATTGCTCTCTGCCTGCTGATCTGTCGATAGCCGGATCGGTGCCATAATGGTGCTGTCAGTGGTGCTGTTGCTGTTGCTGATGGTGCTGGTGGTGGTACAACAAACTGCGGCTCTTGTTTGCTTCTCCGATCTAGGTGCGGTGTTCAGATTTTTTTATTTGTTGGCCAACACACACACACCGGCATTACATGTTGCCCTTGTCTTTTTGTTTTTGTTTTTTTTTTTGCAGGTTACGTCATGCCGCCAGTAATCACACGTATCCCTCTGTTTGAACGAGACAAGAATCCCACCCGCCAAGCCATTCGCACAGATAGGCACTACACACCCAACACACAGACATCAAACACCATTTCCCCATGAGACTACACTGGTGTGTGCTTGCATATCTACTACTACCCATTATAGGCTCGCACGATGGGAGCCACTATTTCCGTCAAGCAATTGACAAGTTACAGGAGATACCTCACCCTCCCCGCAAACACCTCTATGACATCGACAGTATAGAGGGCAAGCTATACATACCGCAGTACGACTTGCTGGCACGGGACTATAAGGACGCACCCAGGCACGAGCCGCCTGGTGACGTTGTTTCCGAGGTCATACCGCTCCTCGAACAGTCAGCGTCGCTCAACCACCCGGACGCCTTGGCCACCCTAGGAGACTTTTACCTCTTTGGCAACTACTCTGTCCCCACCGACTACAAGAAAGCTAAGGAGTACTATGAAAGAGCCGTCTCTTTGGAGTCTCCAACCAATGGCCATGCCTATTTCATGTTGGGGTTTATCTACTCCACCGGATTGTTTGGAGAGCTCCCGCCCAGCCAAGAGCGTGCCAACTTGTACTACCAGTTTGGCATGGAGAACGGAGACGTTAACTCCTTGCTTGCAACGGCTTACAGAGTCAGCCGAGGCATTGGGGTGCCGCTGAGCTGTGAGCATGCATTGCCCCTCTATGTAAAGTTGGCCAATCACGCCAAGGCGTGGATACACAACAACTCCAAAGACGTCGATTTCAACATCAGGATATCTGATTTCAACGGGGGGCTTTATGGCGAAAAGATGAGCGAGACACCCTCGACGATTGACGTGCCCTCACGCTACTACGCCAACCTCAGGAATGAGTTGGAGGAGAGCAAGTTGAACACCAATGACTACGAGTATGCAACGTTGTACTACACCGGGTTGGAGCACCTCAAGGGCGACTACTTCAATCCCAAGAACTATACAAGGGCTTTCCAAGAATTCCAAGCATGCGTGGAGCTAGGAGAAGAAGTCTATGGCGCCAGGGACTACAAGAATATCGAGCGGATCGATAGGATATTCCTCAGCTATTGCCAGTCCAAGTTGGGCAGCATGTACTTGAAGGGCATGGGGGTCGAAAAGGACTTTAAGGAGGCCCAGTCTCTATTCCGCCTCTCGTTGAAAGTAAACTCAAACTCACAAGCCTTGAATGGCCTAGGTATGATTGAGGAAAGGGGGCTCCTCGGCCCCAAGAACATCACCAAGGCAGCCCAATACTACTCAAAAGCGTTGGACCATTCGGGGGATGCCAACCTCAACTTGGCCAAGCTCCTCATCAAAAATGCCGGAGACTCCCACAGCAAGGCCGATATCTACCAGTACATGAAACAGGCGGTGTTTTTCCGCAAGACCGAGGCACTCTACTACCTCGGCGACTACTACCAATCGGGGTTGGCCAAGTCCGCCGACCCCACGACGGAGGTGAATTGCCCCAATACCCTCGTCTATTACCGCATGTTTGTCGAGCAATTGTCTGATTTCTTTGCGCCCCATTTGAAATATGCGTTTGACGAGTTGATTGTTGGCAACTACAAGAATGCGCTTATTGGGTATGCCATAGGCGCAGAACAGGGATACGAGGCGGCGCAGGTGTCGGCGGCGTATTTGTTGTACCAGCAGCAGCCGTTGTACTCGAGCCGCGAGCCCAAGTCGTTCACCCCGGAGCGCATTGACGCCGCCTTGAGGTACCTCGAGCGGGCGTCGAAGCAGGGCAATGTAGATGCCACAATACTTCTTGGTGATTTGTACTACGGCGAAATCAGCCACGCCAACTTGCCAACCGACTACGACCGTGCATTCAACCACTACCGCGTTGCCTCCGATAGGCACTCGTCGCACGGCGCGTACAAGCTCGGAGAGATGTACGAGTATGGGTTGGGCCCCGCGAACAACTCGGTCGACTTTTTCATGGCCAAGCGGTACTACGACTTTAGTTTGAGCTACAAGGAGAAATTGGACGTTGGCAGGAAGGATTTCGGCCCTGGTTTGGCGCAAACGTACAGCAGGGAACATATCAACTGGGCGTTGTTGCGACTTCGGCTAAAGTATTTGTTTAGCGGGAAATCATACAAAGACCAGGACGAAGGCGGCTGGCTTAGCGCATTCAAGAGGGTGGGCAAAGAAGCTGCTAGCGACAGCGAGGGAACGACGCGCGGCGTTTCCAAGGCCGACGCCCACCACGAGGGCACCACATATGTCAACGAGGATGGGACTGAGAACTATGTGGAAAACTATGATATTGGTGACTACCTTGTCATTGCCTTGACGTTTATGTTTTTTGTCGTCTTTTTCGTCCAGAATGTGATTCGGCAAGTGAGGAGGATGAGGAACGGGCCCGACCAAAATGCACCTGGCCAAAACGCACCTGGCCAAAACGGTCCAGCGCAAGAGAACAATGGGGTCCGGTTCGACCTCAACGTTAGACGCGGAAACTTTGAGTTTCATTTCTTTGCAATCTAGACTTTGTTCTATATTTTCTTTTGTATATATATAAACTCCCCCTATTTGGTAATGTCTTGAAGGATGTTGCTTAAAATCGGAGTATGTATGAGGATGCGGGGGTTCTTTGCCTTTGCCTCCTTTGCCTCCTTCGGGCCCTTTGCCTCATTTGCCTCCTTCGGACCCTTTGTCCGTGCCGGTGAACTGTCTGCTGTGGGCGGGAGGTTGTAAATCTCGTCGGCTTGTGGTGGTAGCTCATAGTACCATCCTTGGCTCTCCAAATAGTCAATGAATGTCTTTGTAGTTTCTGTGGTTGACAAGGTCGAGCGTGACCCGAGAATGACGAGCTTCGACTTTGCTCTTGTTATGGCCACATTTAGCCTTCGCCATTCGCGGAGCAAATCTCCAGCGCGGTTTTCTTTGTTTGATTTGACAAGCGAGATGATGATACACTCCTTGTCCCTCCCTTGGTATTGGTCGGCAGTGAGGATCTCCAAATCGGTTTTGGAAGATAGCTGCCGCTTCAACAATGCCAACTGCGCACGGTAGAACGACATCACCCCAATCTGCCGCTCATCGACCCCGGCCACCACCAATGCCCTGACAATCTGCAGAATGAGCTTCGCCTCGGTGTGATTCCTGGTGGCGTCTCCAAGCACAGTTTCATAGGCGGGTAGCTTGTCGTGGTCGAGAAACAACACTTTGTTCTCCTCCTGGAAAATGGCGTCCATCCAGCGCTGGCAGAGCGGCACATCGAGGGAACCCATCAAAGTCTGTAGCACCCCGGGTTGGGGAATCTTTAAGCTCTGGTTGGCCACCTCGTCGGAGCCACACTTTAGCCTGTTTTCGTACACCAATATGTTGGACACCTTCATAACATCCCTGCACATTCGGTACTGGTACGTCAACTGGCTGACCGCTTCCGGGTGTGCCTCCGCCAACATGCGAAACAACGACTGCGACAACTCCTTCTTCACCTTTGGGTCCGGGTGCAAAACCAAGGGAGGCAACTGGTAATGGTCGCCCACCATGATGAACCGGTCACAAAAGCGCAAGGGCCCGAGGTTTACCGGCAACGTGATCTGAGACGCCTCGTCAACAATACAATAGTCAAAGGTGTTTCTCAAGTTGAAGCAAACGTCGGTGATCCCCAAACACGTCGCTGCAACGACCGGCGGCTGCATGTACGTGCGCAAGTACTCGTCGTACGTGTCAATGGCATTCTCCACTCCGGGGATGTATTTGTGAATGTCTTGGTGCACCCTCAGCGGATGCCCCACCCGCAAAAAGCTGATTCCCAACTCCTTCACCTTCATCAAGATATTGTCCACGGCCGAGTTGGTGTACGACGTGAGCAACACGGACTTGCCCTGGGCAACAAGCACCCTAATGATTTCGGCAACAACGGTGGTCTTGCCGGTCCCGGGCATGCCCAATATCAATGAGTAGTCGTTGGCGGAAAATGCCTTTACGAGTGCCTCCCTTTGGTCCAGATTGAACTGCACCTGCTCAGCACCGTCTTCAGTTCCAAGAAGCGGAGCTGGTGCAAATGTCGGTTTCTCCAAGTCCACCACCAACTTCCTGGTACGCGCGTCACCGTTTGGAACAAACAAGTTGAGAACGTTGTACCTGGCCAACCCCAAACCGTAAAACATCTGGTCCTTGTCAATTCTGAAGCGCTTGGTACTTCCCTCCTGGGTATTTTGCTGTTCTCTAATAACACTCTGAAACACTTGGTTATCGGTCTTGCTAAAGTTCTTCAACTTGTAATCGGATGTGAGTATCCTCCTTCTGGTTGACACCACGATGCTTTGCTTAGTGATGAGTTTCACCGTGCCGGTGCACACGGCGAAATGGCCGTCCTCGTCGCTCAATATGACTCTGTCGTGTAAATTGATTTGTGACGCCAAGAGGTTGAATGCCAAAGGGTCCGCGGACCCTTTGGCAAAAGTGTACATGAATTGTGGGGTTTCGTTCTTCTCGCCGTGGACGGCAGCGTGCAAAAACTGCTGGGTCTCGTCGTCGTTGGACTTTACAATCACCATTCCGGCAAGACACTGACCCTGCGCCTCCCTGGTTTCTGGCTCCACTGTCCACAAGTGCTTGACGGCTTTGCTCAGCACGTCCTCTTCGCTGGCAATGAGCGTGTCCCAGTGCTTAAAGAACTGCTTGTACCTTTCGTTCCCCGAAATCAGCCCAGTTATTTGCTCGTAGACGTCGGCGCTGATGCCCGACTCCTCCTTGGTCCCATCTTCTGCCAAGTGGTTCAACGTCATACACCCAGCGATAATCTCGCACCGGTCACACTCGGAGCTCTTGGCCAAGGGCGGGAGGGCAACGTTGCTTTTGATGTACTGCGACACCCGGTTGCGCAAGTTGACCAACGACCGGAGATCCGAGATCCGGATGTTGCACTTTCGTGTGAGCTGCTCCTTGGTGTAAACAAGCAAAAACGAGGTGATGTCCATGTCGTACCTGTCCTTGAACAACAACGCGTACAATGAAGCTTGAGCGCCGTGGTAGACGTACTCTCTCCCGGTCTTGATCTCCATGGGTATCAAGTACTTTCCCCTGGTCTTTTTGTTCAAAAACTTGGCCGTAAGCGTGGCGTCGATTTTGCCCTTTATCCCAAACATGGGCGACTTTATATCTTCCTCAATGTCCAACGCCTCCTCCACGGCAAACATTACTCTATCCCGCTCCGAGCTTTCGTCGATATAGTTGCCGGTGCCCAACTGTGTCTTGTAGTACTTGGAAAACCACGTTTGCAAGTAAGGCAAGTGGTTTCGGGCCTCTTCCTTCACCTCCTGTGGCTGCTTGTCCATGCTAAAGATGGAGACCAAGTACTTGTCAACCGTTTCCTCCAACAACGTGTCCATAAACTCGGGGTTCCATTTCTCGTGGGCGATGCACTCTTGGAATATAAAATGGACAATCTCTCCCACCATGATCGGCACCGACGCCACCCCGGGGAACTTGTACCGCGACAAAATAACCGACTTTCTCGGGCAATTGAGCTGCTGGGCAATGGTCGTGGCTGAAAGAAGGATGTCGGGGTTCCAGATGAGGAGGTTGTGGAGATCGTCTATTAGCTTGGGGCTCGCTTCGTCGGTGATGATTATGTGGATAATGTCATTCGGTTGCAACGCCAAGTCGCAGTACTCCCCACGCACTATTAGGCGCGACTGCTGCCCGTCGCCGTCAACCACCTCGAGAATGTACTGTTTTTGTCTGTCGGCCCCATAAGTTTGCTGTAGAACCTTTTTGATCTGGTACCGCCTTAGCATCGACCTGTCGTACGCCAACTTGGTGACTTGCTCCTCCACCTCCTCGTACTGCTTTTCAATGTTTAAGTTTTCAAACTTTTTCATGCCCTCTTGAAAAGACTTGGTAAACTGGGCGCCCGGTAACGGGGCCTGTGTCAACATTGCCATAAACTCGGAATCGTCGTCGCTAAACGCATCATCCGAGTCGTTGTCGTCTGTCGTTTGAAGTTCATCTGAAAATCCCTCACTTTCTTTCAAGTCGTTGATATCCACTCTATGAGGTGCTTGTGTTGTGCTTTCGATTGCCTGGAGCAAAGATTCATCGTCAGAAAATGGATCATCGGAATGAAGATCAGTCTTTATTCTTGTGGGAGACAGTTTCAATTGTGATTCTCCCTCCTCCTCTGCCTTTTCCTCCCCCTCTGTCTTTTCCTCCCCCTCTATCTCCTCCCCCTCTGTCTTTTCCTCCTCCACCCCCTCCCCCGCAGAGCTTGTTTTGTCAAACCTGTTGATCCACGTGTTTAGCGTGTTTTGAAACGACACCGACACCTGCAACCTGTCTACGTCTCCAGACTTTGCTCTTTTCAACACTGGCGACTGCAGCGACAACTGCTTGCGCCTGCTCTCCGCATGGCCCGTGTCAGAAAACGTCTTGACCATCTTGGGCGTCACATTTTTAAAGTCGACGCCATACTTTAAAAGCACGTTTGACTTTTCAGTATTTGGACTGGACTTGCCGTTATGCACCACTCGTTTCAATGGCGACGACGGCACAACGTCCAAGCTTGCTCGCTTGCCCTTGGGGCTATCTTTCCAACGCACCCCATCAAAGCTATCATCTGAACTCACGGGCGGCAACACCCCCTCCCCGTTTTCTTTCTGCAAGCCCCTGCCACCGCGGTAGTTTGCCTCTACCTCTGGCTGGACAACACCCTGAAAGCTATTCTCGTCGACGCGCTTGATTGGCGCTGGAGCGGAGCTGGGTTGGTTATGTGGCGTGAGGTTGTTGATTGGTTGGAAAAAGTATGTGGTCTTTTTGGGCCTCTTGACAGGTCTGATTGCTTCAGGGTCGGGTATTCGTTTGTTCTTTAGCTTATCTGGGCTCCTTGTCGCGTCCGTCATTGCGGCGTACTCGGTGTGGTTGTATCGCGGACGTGATTGCGGCAGGTTATATTGTCTTTTTCCCCTCGCAAAGCGCGTTTCCTCGATTCCACCTTCAACCCACCTGTTCTACTTTCTCTCCGCACGATACAGTAGCGCCGAGTGTGTATGTGGCGCCTCGGTTTCACTCTCCACTCAATTGATTTGTTGCCTTTGACCATGAAATGCCTCCATCGATTGCCCCATCGAGTACCACGCTGTTGTGATGCGTGAGCTCCCCCCCCCTTCTTCAATAAACTTCACCAGCTGACAGCCCCCCCCCCAATACTGGCTGTTACTCCTCTCCGCAAACAGTGGCATAGGCTCCCTATGTAGTCACCTTTCCTGTTCCCCTGTTCCCCTGTTCCTGTTCCTGCTGTTGTTGTTCCTTCTTCTACCACTAGTCACGTGACACCCCTCATACAGGAAATTTTTCAATCTCATCTCGAGTTTTTTTTTTTCCAAGAGGAAAAAATTTGATGTCTTCCCCCTAAAGCAAAAGCTCATCTGTCGACCCTCACCATCTTCTACCCGCCACCCCCCCTTCATAGCTTCCATCACACTACGCTTTACTGACAACACAGTTAATCATTATGGCTTATATATTAACGGAAACCGCAGCAGGTTATGCTTTGCTCAAAGCTGCTGACAAGAAGATCCACAAGTCGTCAACCCTTCTCACCGACCTCAACACCGCTGAAAAGGTGGCTGAACAATTCAAGGTCCATCGTTTCGAAAAGTTCCAGTCCGCTGCAAATGCTTTGGAAGAAGCCAATGCTATTATGGAGGGCAGAGTGTCCGACTCGTTGAAGAACTTGCTCGAGGAAGCAAAGTCAGACAAGAAAGCCACCTTGATTGTTTCCGAAACCAAATTAGGTAATGCCATCAACAAGTTGGGTCTCAATTTTGCCGTGGTTTCTGACGCTGCCTCGTTGGACTTGCACAGAGCCATTAAGGAGTTTTTGCCGGACTTGTTGCCCGGTTTGAACGACCAAGCCTTGAACCAAATGTCGTTGGGTTTGGCACACTCCATTGGCCGTCACAAGTTGAAGTTCTCGGCCGACAAGGTGGACACTATGATCATCCAAGCCATTGCTTTGTTGGACGATTTGGACAAGGAATTAAACACCTACGCCATGAGATGCAAAGAATGGTACGGGTGGCATTTCCCCGAGTTGGCCAAGATGATCACCGACTCGGTTGCTTACGCCAGACTCATTTTGACCATGGGCGTGAGGTCCAACGCCGCTGAAACCGACTTGTCGGAAATCTTGCCAGAAGAAACTGAGGAGCAAGTCAAGACCGCCGCTGAGGTTTCTATGGGTACCGAAATCACCGAGTCTGACTTGTTGAACATCAAGGCTTTGGCTCAACAGATTGTCGACTTTGCTGATTACAGAGAGCAGTTGTCAAACTACTTGTCGTCCCGTATGAAGGCTATTGCCCCAAATTTGACTGCTGTTGTTGGTGAATTGGTTGGTGCCAGGTTCATTGCCCATGCTGGTTCTTTGGTCAACTTGGCCAAGGCCCCCGGTTCTACCGTCCAAATCTTGGGTGCCGAAAAGGCATTGTTCAGAGCTTTAAAGACCAAGCACGACACACCAAAGTATGGTATCATCTACCACGCCTCTCTCGTTGGTCAGGCCAGTGGTAAGAACAAGGGGAGAATCGCTAGAGTGTTGGCCGCCAAGGCTGCTATTTCCGTCAGATACGATGCATTCGATGAAGAGCGTGACGAGTCCGACGCCTTTGGGTTGGAGAACAGAGCCAAGGTCGAAAGCAGATTGAGTCAGTTGGAGGGGAGAGACATGAGAACGACATCCAAGGTTGTTAGGGAGAACAAGAAGGTTGACATAACTGAAGCACGTGCTTATAATGCTGATGCCGATGCTCCTGCCGCTGCCGCTGCCGCAACCGCCGATGCCGACTCTGACGACGAAAATGAGTCTGAGACTGAAGAGGTTGAAGAAAAGAAGACCAAGAAGGAAAAGAAGGAAAAGAAGGACAAGAAGGAAAAGAAGGACAAGAAGGACAAAAAGAGAAAGAGAGATGACGAGGAAGAGGAGGCCTCGCCAAAGAAACTGAAGAAAGAGAAGAAAGAGAAGAAAGAGAAGAAGGACAAGAAAAAGAAGGAAAAGAGTTAAACTCGCATGAATAGAAGTCATTAGTTGTTTGCTACATTTTTTATTTTCTTCTCCATTGTGGTTGTTGTTTGTGTATATTAGAAATGCAAATTGAAAAAAAAAAAAAAATCAGTCTAAATCCTCGACATCGCCCATATTAACGTCGCTGCCATCGCGATTAGTATCGTTGCCGTCCGTTTGATGCTGTGTGGGCTGGTTAGATTGTGCGGATGCTTGTCCAGACTGACCAAAGCTATACTCTCTTCCATTGACAAACACAGTGCCTGCCACGCCCGCTCTCCCCACTGCCTCGCGTATGGCTGGCGGAAACATCTCTCCAATACCTTCTAAAAATCCACGGGGCGATGTTTCCGTGTTGGTTTCGTTTCTTGGCTCGTTTCTTGGCTCGTTTCTTGGCTCGTTTCTTGTCGTTTCTTGATGCGTTTCTCTCTTCGTTTCTTCTGTTTTGACCTCCGCTGCCATTGGCCCCTGTTCCTGCCGCTCCCCCTGCCGCTCCCCCTGCCGCTCCCCTTGTCGCTGCACCTGCACCTGCCGCTCCCGCGTTTCTGGGAGCGCCACTGTTCATTCGCTGGAAAATATCATTCAACACCGTAAACGCAGTTGCTGCTCCTTGAACTGCACCCACGCCGCCATTCTCCCCGCCGTTGCCGGTGTCAGCAGCCGTAAACTCTAAATTATCAAGCACGGCGTCCTCGCGTCTAATCACGGGGTCGATTTGAGTAATCGTTGCTGACTCCATGCTATTTCTCGCAAGCATGTCCTGCATGACCTCAGGGGTGAGAATGTTTGGACGGTGGGCATTTGCCCTCTCCGCCATCGTGCTCAAAGACGAGTCCCGGTACACGGGCAAGTATGTAAAGTAATCCCGGTCTTCTTCAGGGCCAAGAGCACGCAAATGGGCAAGAATCCGTCTCACCTCACTCACTGCTTTCCGGATCTTGTCCTCGGGCTCGTTTTGCTGGTAGGCGCGTTTTTCGGTAAGAGCAATGGCGCCACTCAACCTCTCGATGAATTGGGGAAACACGGTATTGACCCGGTTTATCCGGTACTCCTCGCGCAATCTCACATCGGGAGGGAAGCTATCGGGCAAAATTTCTCCAACGGCGGTCTTTAGCGCAATCAAGTAGCAGCTGAGCGCCGTCAAGCCGTGGCCCATGTATAGATGGCAGTATCCCAACTGGGTCCACGCAGGAGTGAAAGCGCGGTCCAATTGGACGGCGGCGTTCAAGTCGTCAATGGCCTCCGGGACACAATGGAGCCCAACAAATGCAATGGCTCGGTTGGTTTGGAGCTGAGGAAGGTTTTTGGAAGACAACCCGGGGCTGACCTCCAATGCAATCGTGTACGCCTTCACCGCCTGAGCAAATGCCAGCTGGGCCATGTAGTTGTTTCCCTGCTCCCTCAACCGGTTCAACAAGTCGCCTTGGCGGTTGGTCTTTTCGCCAACGTCGACGGCCAACACGTCCAAGTGCATTTGTACCATCCTGATAAAGGACTTGAATAGCGCTTCGAGTGAGATGGGCCCGTGGCTCCACTGTTTTAGCACGTGTGCGAGTTGCTCAGCAACGGCGGTGAACTTGCCGCTGGGGGTGTGGTGGAGTATGTACTCGGCAGTGTAGGCATTCAATTGCTGGTCCACCAGCATGGCGCCCAACACCACACTGGGGTCAAACTGGAATGTCTGGTGCAAAATCCGGGCCAACTTCTTCCCCACATGCGTTCTCGTTGAGGTGGCACGCCAAACCCCTGTGGTGTGCTTGTCGATATTGTCAATTAGGCTAGTGGTGGTTGTCTTGGGTAGGTCATAGCTGCTGGTGGGGCTGGCGCCGTATAAAAGATGCTCAATAACATCTATTTGGCTCTCGGCGCCAAAAGTGTGGTCGGCGTCGTACTCCGTCACCAACTTTGGCTTGAACACAATGTGGTGCACGGAGCCCAACATGTGTTTCAACTGCTGTGACTCGTCGTCGGTGGCCAACGAGTCGGCGTAGCCTTCAACGTGGCCGTCAAAGGCCAATGCAAAGAGGTACTTGGCCGCCGGGCTATCTGGCCGGAGGTGTACAATGCTGTTGTCACTACTCATAAGATCCGCCAATCTGGTGTGGGTAGTTGAGCATCCACCTCCTTTTTTTTTTTTTTTTTTCTTGTCTGTCTATACTTCTTTTTGCCACCCAAGGCAATAAATATTCCATTTCCCTTGCCACCCAGGACATCTTCCCCCACCCAATGTTCAAAAAGGTGCTGCTGCCGCTGCAAGCGGCGCTGTCAGTATCTGAATTGCCTTCTGGTTTGCTAACTCCAGGAGGCTGTATATCATCGTCACGCATCAGAGCGTTCCTTAGGAGCAGCAGAAATCTCACCGATGACGCAATCACACCCCACTTGAACGAAGTCACCAAGTCGCAATGTGGAGACTACTTTCGGGAAAAGATAGTGCCCGCTTGGAAACAGAGAGAAGAGGCGATCAACTATTGCAAAGACTACGCTATCCAGTTGCGTGAACACACAAACAGGGGAGCGGCAGTAGATGTGGCCGTCCAGGCGCCCGAGAAAACTGCCGAGGACTTTGATTTGCGGACCGACCCATACGCCTACAAGTCATACAAGCGGCGAATCGGGGAGCAGCATGCACAATGCGATGCGTTGGACAATTGGACGCACAATGAAGAAACCGTGGAGAGGATTATCAGAGAGCAGACGATTGAGGTGTTGAATACTAAATGCCACTACCAGGACTGGTTGCAAGCGTTCAAGGACTCCTCTGCCTACAACAAGTAGTGGTGGGGCGCGGGCGCGGCTCGGCCGCGGCGCGACGCACTGCGCTTGCCTCGTATTGCTTTGAGATTTTTTGTATATAGTATCTTGTCTAGTCTATTGAAAATGTCTAGCGTTATTTCTGATGTACTGCTGCTGCGGCCGCGTATGCAAACTTTGACCCCTTTGACGGTTGTGCTGGGGGCGTGGCGTGCGGCACCGACGACAGTGAGGGGGTGTATACCACTGTCTTTTTCTTTGCCGGCTTCTTGACTGGTTTCTTCTTTTTCTGTTCTTGGATGCTGCTTGCCGACGACGCCGACGTCGACCGGGGCGTCGCGGAGCCCGACTCCAACGATATCTCTCGCGCAATTAGCAAGCAATCTATCCACCCGTGCTTCTTGCCGAGGCTAAGCTCCTCGCCTGACTTGTCAACAACTTTCACGAGCGAGGGCAACGCTTTTCTTTGGTCGTCTCTGATCCGCTTCAAGAACAACAAGTCGCCGCCCTCTCTCACCAATTCTATAATCAAGTAGCCGTACACGTCGCCACCAGCCTGGCGCCCATAGTCGTCGTCGTTGTCGTCGTCTGCTCCTTCAAACTCGTAATCATACATCAGGTAGTCGTTTCCTTTGTTTGCCTTCAAGTCAACCAACATAACATTGAGCGACCCGTCGATGAAAAAGATCCGCGCCATGTTGGTGACAACAGTGACAGCAACCGTGGACTCTCTCTCGAGCTGGTATTTGTGCTTTTCTATAAGTTTGTCCAACACAGAGTCGTCCAATTGCTCTTGAGGGCCCAACACCTCGCTGCTCAACACCAGTTTGAGTATTGTATCCATTTTGAGAATCTTTTCATTGGGTTTCAAAAGGTTGGATATTTCGTTGAACCTGACGATTTGCACCTGCTGTTGCTGTTGTTGTTGTTGTTGTTGTTTTGGCTTGGAGGGCGCTCTCGCAGCTGGAGGCCTTTGCGCTTTTGGCTGGTTCTTTGGCTGGGCCAACTGTTTGGACGTTGCTGCTGCCGCCGCTGCTGCACCCTGGGGATTCACTGGCACAACAGCAGACTGTTGTTGGCCATAGAAGGCAGCGGCAGCAGCAGCAGCATTGGGTGACATCTGCGCCAGGCTGGGTGGTTGCCTCAGTACTGGCTGTCTCGCCTGTTGGCTGAATGCCGTGTTGTTTCTCAAGTTCGTATGCGACGGCTTCTTTGGCTCAGCGGGAGACGGTGGCGTTAGTTGCCTGGCTACTGGTGGTGCAGGCACACTAGATGGTGGTGGATATTGTGGCGACGCTACTGATTTTGTGGCGGCGGCTGCGGCTGCGGCCACGTTGGGAATTGCAAGATGCGGTGGAGCGCCCACGGAACGCACCATACCATGTTGTGGTGCTAGCTGGTGTTGCATGGGCGCAAAGTTGCTGTTGTTGTTGTTGTTGTTGTTGCCATTGTTGCTGTTGTTGCTGTTGTTGTTGTTGTTGCCATTGTTGCTGTTGTACATCTGTGGCGATGTCGGTATCCCTTTCTTAATTGTAGTTGGTGGCTTGTAGGATTTTTTTGCCGACAAGGACAGAATAAAGCCAAATTCTGATCCCAGGATCTGCGACTGTAGTTGCTGGTACGAATTCGACTTGTTCATGTTCCTTTTGGATCCGTTGTTGAGTGTCTGGGTCACCGAGGCAGCTCCGAATGGCTCAAACTTGGGGACTTTCCTGTGCCAGATATAGTTTTGGTCGTTCCACGGAACCTCCTGGAACCATCGTGATGCCATCAACTGAGACAACAGCGCACGTTGCAACGGGTCCGCTACAAGAACCAGGTCGATCATGGCAACAACGTCGGACGGTATAGGCGGCTGCTGCTGGCGATACACATAGTCCACAGCTATAATCTTTTCAAACGTGAGGTACTCGGTGTTGCCCTTGAAAGGAGGGTTCCCGTGGAAAAACTGGTACAAGATGCAGCCAATGGCCCACACGTCGGACTCGAATCCACACTGGTTATGCTTGAGCAACTCGGGCGACACATACTCCGCCGTCCCCACAAACGACCCCTTTCTATCGTGGCTGACTTCAGTCTCCGGCACCCCATAGTCAATCTTTTCGTCGTCGTCGTCGTTGCTTCCGAGCAACTTGGCGGCACCAAAGTCGGTGATTTTCAAGTTGAAGTCGTGGCCCACGAGGATGTTTTCCGGTTTCAAGTCCCGGTGTATCACCCCCTTCAGGTGGATGAACTTGACGGCGTCGAGGATCTGGCACATGTAGAACTTCAGCACCTGCTCCGATAGAGATCCAAACTTGCGGATTATGGACAACAACTCTCCGTACTCGGCAAAGTCCAACACAAAAAAGAGGCTGCTGTCGTCTTGAAACGTGTAGTACAATTGAACGATCCCCGGGTGTTGCTGTCCCAACCGGTGTAGCGTGGTCTTTTCGATGTTGACATACTTGATCTTGTCCTCCTTGACAATGTGGCGTTTCGACAATACCTTTATGGCGTACGTCTTGTTGGTGTGCCTGTCCAACGCCGAGTAAACTGTGGAGTAGCTGCCTTCTCCTATTCTGGCGCCAAATTGGTAGTCTCTTGCTGATCTTCGTTTCATGGGTGGCGGCTGCCCTTGTTGAAGCCGACCGTGTGTCTGCTGTATCGAGAGCAGCTGTAGGTTGGTCTCTAGTGACATGTCTGGCGTCTGAGCTAAGCAGAGTGCAAGAAGTAGCTTGGTTTGGGGATGTTGTGTGTTGTCAGGAGCGAAACTGTTTTTGTTTTGCCAACACACCAGTGAGAAACGAAACGAAACGAAACGAAAAGGTGGTAAAAGAAAAGGGTAAGAAAAAAAAAGGGGAGTCAGCTGAATATGGCTGTGATGGAGGGGATGCACAAAGACTGGTACCTCTTAAATAACCGTGGCTGTGTATATGACGTGGCTCTGTAAGCTCTTCTTCGGTCTTTGGACGTTGGTGGTGGCCATTTTGCGTCAAACGGCTATAACCACCACCACCTGCGACCATTCACCACCCCCTCACCACCCCCTCGCCACAACTACCGCCACTCACAACCACAACTACCACCATTCACAACCACAACTGCCACAACCACCACAACCACCTCCATCCTCCTGCCCGTGGTACATTCGCCGTCACACGACTTTTCCTTTATCTAATTTTTCAACCTCTTTTTTTCTTCTTTCTATGCTGCCAATGAGATAGGCCTGATCAACTAGCACAACGACCCCATGAAGTTGACTGCGTCTGTACTACGATACCACAAGACCGCTCTAGCGGCGTGCCGCATTGGTAGACGGACCCTCGTCAATTCCTGCGCCGCGTTCAAGCCGTTTTCGCCACAACACACCCATTTACGCCAGTGCTTTGACGATGACAAGTACTTTACAAATTTCCTTCAGCAGGCACGGAGCTCGCAGCCCTCCACTGGACTTTTTATGAACGAGTACTTGCGCACCCCGGCGGGT
>JAJMCF010001301.1:0-19852 GCA_030585045.1 Zhuliangozyma parablackwelliae | reverse complement strand
AAGGTTGGACTTTAGGTTTGACCACTGATTGGTTTGTGTATTGTTTGTACAGAACAAGGTATTTTGTATTATTTGATTGTAAATGGGCTCCACCCACTCTCCCTCCCACTTTACACATCTTTATGGTTAGTCATTCCAACCATTGTCATAACAACCTTTGCAACTACATACCAACTCTTTCAGAGCTCTGCTTGGTTACTGGTTGAACTTTTGCTGGTTCGGTCTGGAGAAACCACTGGTTAGAAATCTTGTCCCTCTATACATTCACCTTGGTCAGAGGAGGGAAAGTTTACCCGAGAGGGTACACCTTCTTGTTCACAACTTCCACCACCTGTATCCACCACCTGTATCCACCACCATCCCCCCCGCCCCGGAGAGGAGGGGAACTAAGGCGGGATACGTACAGAGCTTTACAAAGTGTGGCAGGGCAACTTTAACTTCGTGGACTGAATTTGTTTCTTGGCACTGGCACTGCCTCCGGCTCCGGTTCCCTTGCGCGCGTATACGTTTATCTTTGTGGCACCACAGGCGTCATCAAGATTACAGTATAGCCGCCCAGTATAACCATATACCGTGACATTGTGAACAAGCTTTGCCCGATTTGCAATTTGAAACCACAGTAGAGTATAGAGCTAAACAATAAAGGCGTACCCAGGAAGGAGGCAAGATATTCTTGGCATGATTCAATTTGGCATCCACAATTTTTCCTTTCTTTTTCCGCCGCATACATTTTGCAGCTTGGACTACCATGCTTGCACACTATATAAAGGGTGGACACTCTGCCGTCTGGGCCACAGCATCACAGCATCACCGCACCACAGAATCACAGCATCACAGCACCACAGAATCACAGCATCACAGCATCACAATGTCTTTAAAGGATTCTGCCTCTTCTGATCCCTTGAAAAAGGATGCCAAGGTTCACATCACCTCCATCGAGTCCACCTCCTCCCTTGAGTCTGACCAGTTGGCCAAGAATCCGTTTTTGGACCCCAAGGTGGAAGAGTACTACCGCGAACTCTACTCCAGCGTCAAGTATGAAAGCTACAGCGCCTTTGACCCACACTTTGAGTGGTCCCCCGAGGAAGAGAAGAAGCTTGTTTGGAAGTTAAACTACCGTGTGGCTTTCTCCGCATGCTTGATGTTTGTGGCCTTGCAGGTTGATAGAGGAAACTTGTCCCAGGCGGTTTCAGACAACTTTTTGAAGGACTTGGGCCTCGACACCAACCATTTCAACACTGGAAACACGATTTTCAAGCTCAGCTTCTTGTTAGCAGAAATCCCATCGCAATTGATTTCCAAGCAGTTGGGTCCTGATATTTTCATCCCCATCCAGATCTGCGCGTGGAGCATTGTCGCCATGTGCCAGGTTGCATTGAGCGGAAGGACGTCTTTCTACATCACCAGAGCTTTGATTGGTGCTTTGGAGGGGGGGTTCATTGCCGATTTGGTACTTTGGTTAAGTTACTTTTTCACATCCAAGGAGTTGCCCGTTAGATTGTCCTGGTTCTGGACCACATTATCGTTGGTGTCTATTAGCACCTCTTTGGCCGCGTTCGGTATTTTGAGATTGAGAGGAGTCCTTGGATTAGAGGGGTGGCGGTGGTTGTTTCTCATCGAAGGCATCTTCACCTTGTTGATTGGTATCCTCTCCTTCTACTTGATGGTTCCCTCGGCAGTGCAAACCAAAAACTGGATGCACCCCAAGGGCTGGTTTACCGAAAGGGAGGAGAAAATTGTCGTCAACAGAATCTTGCGGGACGACCCCACAAAGGGGTCGATGCACAACCGCCAGGGCATCACTCCAAAGGCGTTGCTCAAGTCCATGCTCGACTATGACCTCTGGCCCCTTTTCGCCATTGGGTTGATTGCTTATATCGGGCAGGGGACGTTTGGCGCCTACTTCACCTTGCTCACGAGACAATTGGGATTCTCCACCTTTGACACCAACTTGCTCAGCATCCCGCAAGATGTCCTCCACATTGTGCTTTTGCTTGCCATCACCTGGCTTTCCGAACGAGTCAGCCAGCGTGCATACGTTTGTTTGTTGGCCCCGTTGTATGCCACTCCCTTGATCGCCATCATCAGATGGTGGCCCGGTTCAGGCAAGCAGGTCTGGCCGTCGTACGTTCTCAACACCCTCTACTTGGGACAACCGTACATCCATGCCATCTGCGTGTCGTGGGTGTCGAGAAACTCCAACAGTGTCAGAACCAGGTCCATCAGCTCGGCGTTGTACAACATGTTTGTTCAATTGGGCGGCATCATTGCGCTGAACATCTACAGAAAGGACGACTTGCCATTGTACCGCCGCGGCAACATGCAGTTGTTTGCCATAACCGTAGCACTCATCCCCGTGTTGTTGCTCACCAAGTGGTACTACGCCGCAAAGAACAAAAAGCGGGACACGATCTGGCTGGCAATGATGGAAGACGAAAAGGACTACTACAGGAAGAATACCACCGACGAGGGTGCAAGACGGTTGGACTTTAGATTCGACCACTAACTACCTACTCGTTGTACACCTCTATAGCTAGTTTTGCCAACTCCTCAATATCATCAAGCACCTTTTGCGCCTGTTCTCGGGTGAGCAAGTCGTTGTCTGTCTCTGAAACGTACCGCAAAACCCTCACCACCTTTCCCCGATACTCCTGCGGGAACATCACCCTATCGGTTTCGGCAGTGCCAAGAATCAAGTCGTGGATAAGCACAATTGCTGCTCTCCGCACGATGGCGCCAGCTTGCGCCGTCTCCAACTGCAAAATGCCAATGGCACAATCAAGCGCATTCTCCAAGTTGTCAACCATGCCCAATGCATTGACTTTGCAGCACGTTCCAAGCAAGGACATTGCCGACATGCGTAACCGGTTGTCTTCCTCTTTCTCCTTGCCGTCACCACTACCGGAGGGACGCCTGATGGCCAGCAACGTGGTGGCAACCACCAACTGGGCCGACGATCCGGTGAATGTTTCATTGGCGTGCTGGACATACCGCAAGATAACCTCTCCAGTCCTTAGTCTCTCGTCCAAATCTGCCGCTTTGTTCAAGTACACGTTGCAAAGGGTCTGCAACACCGGGAGTTCGTCCCATTCAATCAAGCTCTGCAACCCCTTGATCACATTCAAGTACACAAATGGCTCTGGGTCTTTCAACTGGACGAGATGCAATTCGATGACAAAGTCGAGGGTGATTGCCGGGCTTTTCAGCTCGACAAGTTGGCGAAGCAAGTACAACCCGTGAGCGCGAATGGGCACCAACGGGTCGTTTAAACTTGTGATGGCCCTGGCAAGGGTGTGTCTTTGCGCGTCAAGTTCGTTTTCGGCTACGGGGTCGCCCTTGAGCAAGTTGGCGATTCTGCTGTGCAATGACGTCGCTGCCTTTTTGGTACTATCCCCAACAGGCTGGGTGGATATTGCCAATAGCGATTTGTTGATGGATGCCAACAACTCGCCACATTTGTCATCAATGATAATATCATTTTCAGAAAGAATGGCCGACAACAACTCCAACAATACCGACACCGTCTGCTCTCCTGTATCGTCTTCGTCATCAGAGTCATCATCATCAGAGTCTTCTTCTTCTTCTCTTTCCCTCTTCTTCTCCACTTTTTCATACAGCTTGGAGCTCAAAAACGTCTGCACAATATGCAACATGTCGAGCGGGGTCCGGGCTAGGCTCTCCTTAAACTTGGTGCCCATGCTTTCCAACAATCTCAAATCAACAAGAACAATAAATGGATTCTCCTCGTCCAACGAATGCAGAGACCCGCCGAGCCAGCTGTCCAAAGTCTTTACAAACACGGTTTGTATCAAATCATCGTCGAGTTCTTGCAAGAAATTGACAAACTCGACGGTGGCGAAATCCAAATCATTGATGAACCGATTTACTCTCTTTTCCTTTTGGTTTGACGAGTCAAACAAGACTTGTTTGGGCACGATTTGTGTCAATCCGTTCGGGCCAATTTGAAACAGCCATTCATCGCTCTCAAACAAGATGTTCTTGGCAAGCAAGTGCAACCCCTCAGCGCTGCCGTCTTCAGAGTCTTTCAACACGGTGAAATAACTCGTCAAGATGCCGGCAACACTCTCTGTTGGCTTCTTGTTCTTTTTGAGAAACAAGTAGTACCCCCAGAGCGGCAACAAAACGGGCTGCATCACCGCCTGGTACAACCCTGGCTCCAACCCCTTTTTGGACAATGAGATCAACACGTTGATGTTGTTGTTCAATTCCGCTTCAGTGACAAGAACCTTGTCACCATAACTGTCACCATCACCAGAGGGGTCAAACCTGTGCCAAATCTTTTTCAAGAAAAAGTCCGTAACCACCATTTTGTTCCTGCTCCACAACTTTTCGATAGTGTATGCCACACAACTACCCACGGTTGGCCGGTTGATGTTTACCAACAAGTCGTAGCACTGGTTGCCAATGGAGGTAAAGTACTCCTTTGTATCGACAGATTTCGGCTTTGACAACACGACGTTGGCCACATGGTCAAACTTTTCAACATTGACCTCGTCGTGCTCGCGTAGTCCGAGAATAAACTCAACAAGAGCAAGCAAGCCGTCGTTACGAGGTGCATGGTAAGGCAACAGCTGTAGCCTTGTCATGACAAACTGTTTAAAGTACAACGGTGATGGCGTCGTCAACAACAACGAGTACGTTTGAAACAACTCAAAGGTTTCGGGGAGCCTTTCAAATGTTGGGAACTGGGCTAGGTACTCTGCCCTCTTGGCCACATTGAACTGGGGCACAGTGATCAATGCCATCGCAACCGTCAAGAAATCAGAGTAACCCGTGCCTTTGCTCAACAAGCTCACCACATCACCGGGGATGGCAAATAGGGCGGCAAGCTTCTCGTACACCAAGCCCAACAAAAGCTCCTGGTGCTCAGTACCACCACTGGTTGGCAACACATCGATTTTTACAAGCTTCTTACCCTCACCAAACTCCTTCAATCGCCTCTTTTCAAAGGGGACGCCAATCCCAAAACTGTTCAATGGAGGGTAGACGCCGTGTATAATCACCACATTCACCAATTTGCTGAATGTTTTGATGTCGTGTAGCGATATGCTAATCACATCCTTGTTCTTGTGTTCGTTCTCAAGGGAGTACTGCTGGATAAGCAACAAGTCATTGAGCAACTTCTCAACTACTTTGAACCTCTTGACCAGCGGGTCCGCCAGGTCGACGCTGTCGTTGCCAAAGAGTCTGCTGTGTAGCACATCGAGCGACAATTCGTCGTATGGCAAGTCCAATACCTTTTCGAGGGCGGCAAATAGTACATCAATAGGCTTGTTGCTTGCAATCTGCGGTTTGTTGAGACCTTTGCGGTGGTACACCTCTTCTGCCGTTCTTTGGATGGTGGGTTTCTTCTTCCGCGGTGGCGCAAACGGGTTCTTTACCGCCTTCTTGGGCGGTGACTCCTCCGGGGAACCATTGCTCGGTAGCTCCTCAATTTTGGGTGGCATTTGGTGGGTGCTTAGTATTGCTGGGTGCTTAGTATTGATCTGTGTTCTGTTCCTCAGAATCTTGGTTGGCACACGAATGAATAATTTTTGTATCAGAGATGAGGTCCAGTCAGCAAAGCAACCGATAGTCAACCGCCACAGGAGATAGTCACCAGCAGTAAAACGTCCACCAAACATGTCGTCCGATGAAATACCACAACTCACCCAAGAAGAGATGGACTCGCTCATATACGATGCCAGAGTCGGCGACTTGGAGTTCCTCAAGGAGGTGTTTGCCCAAGTCGACCCTCGAGTTCTCATATCCTGTAGGGACGATATAACATTGAGCACGCCAGTGCACATGGCCAGTGCCAATGGGCACTTTGGCACGGTTGAATACTTGTTGTCGCTTTTGCCCCAAGAAGAGGCCAGCACGTTGGTCAAGGCCAAGAATGAGACTGGAAACACCGCCTTGCACTGGGCTGCATACAATGGCCACTTGGAAATCGTCCAGTTGTTGGTTGAGCAATACTCTGCTGATCCGTTTGACAAGAACGAAGCAGGCCACGACTCCATCTACGAAGCCGAGAACAATGGCCAAGTGGAGGTTGAAAACTGGTTTTTGAAAAAGTATGCTCCAGAGGAAGATTTCAAGGTGGAAGAGGATGGGGAGACCACCAAGATTACATATGTTCCTGGGAAGGAAAGTAAGTTGGCAGACGAACAGGCCCGGGATGCCCTGTTTGCTACCAAGAAAGATGCTGAGGGCAGCAGCAACATCAGCGGCAGCAACAACAACGGCAACAACAACAACAACAGCAACAGCAGCGGCAGCAACGGCAACAACGAGAGCAGCAACACTGACAACACCACCACCGACAACACCACCACCACCAACTCAAGCAGAGACGCCCAAACGATAGAAGAAAAGACACAGGATTTGAAAATAGAGTAGATATATACACTTTTAATTCTTTGCCGTGCCAGGTCGTGTGACGATGCCAATATCATTTCTATGACTAAAAGAAAATTTTTCAAATCAAAAAACAGGTTCAAGTAAGCAAACAGCACCAACCAATATGTCAGACTTGGGATTCGATCCATCATTGAAGAAAAAGAAGAAGCCTTCATCAAAGAAGTCTGCCGAGGGCACGGCCACACCCGACGCCAAAGAGTCGACACCAGCTTCCGACGTCGATGAGTTATTCTCCGGTCTCAAGAAGAAGAAAAAGGTGCCCTCCTCCTCTGCGGCTGCTGCTGCTGCAACCACCAGGTTGGAAAAGTCGCCAACACCAGACAGTGAAGCCGACTTGTCTGCTACATTAGGCGACTTGTCCTTCAAGAAAAAGAAGAAAAAGAGCAAGACGATAGCCGTTGACTTGAACGAGTTTGAACAGCAGTTGGAAGAAGCTGGCGTTGAAGACCCCGCCGCCCTCGCGTCGCCAGCATCAGCCACCCCAGAATCACAGCAACAAGCAGAAGGTATCTTGTCGTACGAATCCTTGTTGTCGAGATTCTTCACCGTCCTTAAAGCCAACAACCCCGAGTTGGCAGGCGACAGGTCTGGTCCCAAGTTTAGGATCCCACCGCCAGTGTGCCAAAGAGAAGGTTCCAAGAAGACCTTGTTTGCCAACGTCCAAGAAATCGCCACCGTGTTGCAGCGTAACCCCGAGCACCTTATACAATTCTTGTTTGCCGAGTTGGGTACCAGTGGGTCCATAGACGGAGAAAAGAGATTGGTGTTGAAGGGTAAGTTCCAGCCAAAGCAGATGGAGTCGGTTTTGAGAAGGTACATTATTGAATACGTCACTTGTAAGACGTGCAAGAGCATGAACACGGAGTTGAAGAGAGAGTCGGCCAACAGATTGCACTTTTTGTCATGCAAGGCTTGTGGATCAACGAGATCGGTGTCGAGTATCAAGACTGGGTTCCAAGCCCAGATCGGTAGGAGAAGGAAGATGTAGATGTACCACAGCCGGTGCTGCAACAATTTTGCAATTTTTTTTTGCAATTTATCAGTGTATATTAAGTAGACATAACAATGATCAGCCATTGAGTGTTACACTACTACACCCTCGTCAACTCCAATGCCATTTCAAGCAACTCATCGGCCGTGGGTCTGTTTTCGGGATTCACCTGGATGCATTTCTTGATAATGTCAAGCAATCCCTTTGAGTACTGGCTGTTGGGTACTTGGTACTTTCCCCTAGCAATGGCCAAGTTCAAGTTTGCACCCTGGTCCAACTCGAGCTTTTCAAACGGCGAGTACCCAAAGCAGCAGGCGTATAACAAGCACCCCATCGACCAAATGTCCACCTTTTCGGTTATCTCCGTGTTGGTGGCAACGTCGAGCAACTCGGGCGCGCGGTACGGCAACGTGCAATGTTCCTGGGCAAAGTCCTGTACCGACAACGCCTGCTGGCGTGACCGTACACTTATTCGGGCTCGGGAGCAAGAGCCGAGGTCAACGAGCACCGGTAGACCCTCGGCGGAAAGCATCAAGTTTGCTGGCTTGATATCGTGGTGCGCGTATGGCATAAGCTCTTGCATCTCGGTGGACCCGCTGGCGCCAGAGCCGCCAGCTCTGGCGCCGGCACCAGCACTGACACGGGAAGCCCCACCACCCAAATGCATATCATCCTCGTCGTCCGTCAACAACGGGGCATCTTCTTCAGGGTCATCCAACCGTTGTGCGGACGCGGCGGATTTGTAGCTATGCATAATCTTTACCCCACGACAAAGGCCAATAAACACACGCAACACCTCAGACTCGTCCATGGTGGCGTTATCCAACACCAAATTGTTGATGACGTCCTGTAAACTCCGTTCAAAGAAGGGGAGAAGGATATAGATGGTCTTGCTGCCGTCGGCTTCGTTAACCACACACTCGTCGATTGACTGGATGATATAGGGCGTTTTGGCGTTGACGAACCGGTGGTAGTTCTTGATCTCGTTCATGGCATTGCTGTACGTTTCGTCGGTGCCATAGGGACACCTGATCTTTTTCAAGGCGTAGAGGGCATTTTGTGGGCTCGACACGAGGTAGACGTACGAGAACCCGCCCTCCCCCAACAATTTGAGTATTTTGTAGCGGCTATTGTTGATTGTGACTGAAGGCGTCGATATCGATGGCACACACGGAAAGCACGTGCCGAGTATATTGAGGATGATGTCCATTGGCTGGCAAAAAGGGCTTGTTCTCTGAGTGTTTTTTTTTTTTTTTGTTTGGGTTGTGTGTTGTTGTTTGGCTAGTTTTCTTTCACCCTTTCTTGGCCACCCACCATAAACAAAGGAGAATAGGTATCAACCCATGAGTAGTCCTACCAAATCGCCGTCGCCGGTGTTGTTGGGTGACATAAAGACAGGATCTCCGCTTGAAATATCGTACGAGAACTCGTTGCTCATCCACGATCCGCAGCTAGGAGCAATGGCACAACAACATCAACAGCATCACCAGCAAGAACAAGAACAAACGAAACAAGCGGAACAGATGGAGCAACAAGCACAGAGCACTGCCAACAGCACAACACTACTACCCCTCATCGACACCACCATGATTGACGGTGGCGACGAAACTGTCTCTAGCCATGACTACGATCCCATACAGCGCATGAGGGAAATGGAGATCTTGCCCGATTTGTTCAGCTTGCTCTTTGACTTGTCGAGCGATGTCATTTCCGCAAAGGATTTTGACAAATACGCCGGAAGCATTAGGTTGAAACTAGGCCAATTGAAGGAGTACATGCAAGAAGTGGACGGCATTGGTGAGAGCGTTGAGGCTACGTTGAACAAGATTGAGAATTTGAAGGAGAACAATGAAAGAAAGACTGCCTTTTTGAAACTGATTAAAGAAAAGGTTGCCCAGGAGTTGTGACAGACTGAGCTCTTTAAGTTGTCCAAGCTGGTTGTTGCATCACCTGCTGCGGCCGATCTGCGTGCCCCTGCAGTTTGGAGCCACCAAGTAATTTCTCTCGCGTGAAGAAATTTTTCTTGAGGATCAACAACAGCAACAGCGACAACAACAGCAACAGGAACAACAACAGCAATGCCTTTACCAAACGTCCACGGGTTCAAACCAACCTTTGACGAGTTTAAAAAGACCCCAGCTTTGACGGCCGGGTTACCGATCTTCACCTTGTTTCTCTGCATCTTACATTCCTCCGGCATAGAATTTACATCGGCTATACTATTCCCCTCCTCGCCAATAGAGCTTAACCTCAATGCCATCTCCATGTACCCACTAATCCATACGGGCTACATCCACTGGTTCCTAAACATTGTGTCCATACTCACGCCCTTGGCCATCTACGAAAAGAGACACGGCACTATACACACAGGCGTTACCTTGAACTTGCTCGCCGTCGTTGCTGCTTTGCAATACTGCGTCGTGGGCTTGTTTCTCTACCCCAAAACCCGCGTCTGCGGCTTGAGTGGCATTGTGTTTTCCTTCTTCAGTTACACGGCATACCAGGAGTCAAAGTTCAAGCCAATCATGTACCAGTACCGGTTCGGCGAATTTGAAGTAAAGATACACACGTTGGCAGTTCCGTTTATTGCTGCGTTGGTGTTTGCGTTTTTGATTCCCACCAGCTCGATGGCGGGCCACTTGGCCGGCATTTCCGCCGGATACTTACTTGCCTATGGCTACATCAACATCTTGTTCCCACCCAGCAAGGCGTTGATCTGGATCGAGGGCAAGATCCAGCCTGTCATTAGCTTGGTCAACAAGATTGTGACATGGGTCAAGGAAGAAGATGCTGTCCATCAAAGGAGCGTGACATACACGCCATTGTTTGGGGGCGACGAGGAGTCCGCCCCCCTTTCCTCTTTCAATGAAACAAGAGTCTTGGGTACTGCCTAGATGTGTATACTTTATAGTTTATCAAACAACTTTCTCTCTCCCCGTGCACTCTGACTTGTATCTCTCTCCTCGGGTACTTTTCACCTGCTCGTTGGGGTTTTTTGTGGGTTAACTCCTCTTTCGAAAAAAAAACTGGAGAACAAGAATAAAAAAAAAAGTATAAACACAGCAGGAAACCACCAACGAGGCATACCCCCCCCATGGATCAGAACGAGTTACGATGGCCAGTGTTAAAAATGATGGCAGTATTTTAAGCAATAGCAGACTATCACCCACTAAGCAGAGAAGGAAACAACGAAAAGTAAGGAACAAAAACAAGACTGTTTCTTCCAACCTACTCCAAGGCACAGTAGTTATGGCCGAACCGAGTCCAGAGAGTCTACAAGTAGAACCCAAAACACCAACAAAGCAACAAACACAACACCACCAGCAGGAGCAGCAGAAGGATCAATTGCAGGAGCACGTGCAGGTGCATGTGCAAGATCAATCGCAGGGCACACAACACACCCAGATCACCCAGATCACACAGCACCCTCAAAACACACAAACCGCAGACCATCCACCAAAGCAGGTATATCAAAAACAAATGACCCCGCCAACGCTACAGGTGGCTCGTGCAAAAATCAACCCGGAAGAAAAAGTCACCCTTTTCAAATACCACTCGTCCAAGATATTTGAACTCGTTTCCCAAGACTCCAACGGGTCGCTACTAGCGCACGGCGACTTTGAAATCTTTCAGCTACACAACGGAGACGTAACGTACTTGTCGTGTGGGAAATCGTTCATATACCCGCTCCTCCCCAAGATCAAAGTGTTGCGTATAAGCTTTGGCATATTCTTGCTTCCCTTGGTCAACCCCGACCGGTACTGGAAAATATACATCAACACCGAGGAGGAAAACGTGCTTAGCGTGCTCAGCGGCACGTTTGAGAGGAACGTCCAGTATATGAACCTATACCAGGAACAAGAACAGCAGAAGCAGAGGGAAGAAGAACGAGACAATGAAACGAAACAAGACCCGGTGGTTTTGCTGTCGGCGATTGACTTTCGGCCGCGCGAGTTGGACTCGCCCAACGTTATCCTTGCTGACATTCCGGACTCGCCGCCTTCTGCACCCATCTCCCCGTCAAATGTTGAAGCCTACCGGCCTGAAGTTCCCTTTCATCAACTCCACCACCACCACAACCACCAGCCAAATCACAATCCAGCTTACCACTTGGACTCGCCACTGCGGAAGCTCCACCAGCCATCCATGCAATCGATATCCACCAGCTTTGCCTGCCTTGATTTGAACAATAAACTACACCACCCGAAACCAAAACACCGTCACCCATACAAGCATCGTGGTGGTGAAGATGACGACGACGATGACGAGGACATGGACTCGTTGCTTGATGAGTACGAGGAAAATATCACAAAGTCAATCATGTCACAGTCGCGGCCGCAATCGAGGCGGCCCAGTGTCATTAGTGTAAGCACAAACAAGATGCCCAACTATTCGCGGGGTTCCTACTTCCATCATAATATCGACCCCCGCGAAGTAGAAGGCGAGGAAGAGGAAAGGAGAAAGGGAGCAAAGGAAAGCGCCGAGTTTGACAACCTCCCATCGTTGAGCGACTACCATCGCGCAGCCACGCGCTCCAGAAGATCGTCAAGGAGCGAGTTGTTGTACGCATCAGAAACTGGATGGATGGAGCCAAACTTGCAGCAGCATCTGCAGAATCACCAGCAACAGCTCCAGCATCAGCCGGGATCCAAAAAGGGCGTGATACCCAAGTCGAGGAGCAACTATAGCATCAACTCGTCTATTTCAAACATCTACCAAAACGCCAGGCGGTACGACCACCTTGGGGACACCAAGAGCATAAAGAGCATGTCGAGGTTGCCGACTATATCCGCCAATAGGGCAAGCGAGTTTGTAAGCAGGAGGCAGAGCGTGTACGTGGGGAGGAAGGAAAATACCGGCAGCAATGGGAAGAGTGACGTGAAGCTAGACTCGAGGGAGATTTACAACATGCTCAGTTCACGGCCGGAAAAGCCAATTTTGCAGCAACCACTGCACCCACAACAACCGCCACAAAGATCGTTCACGTCGCGGTTGTTTGGATGGTGAGTTTACTGCTTAGTTTGCTGCTCCTTACTTACTTTGTTCCCTGCTTGTTTATTTATTATTTTATATACAGAAAGAATAGAAATGATGCTGCTTTTTGTCAACGTCCTACACCAATGGTGGAGCACCAGGGACGGGGTTGCCGTTGGCGTCAACGAGTCCCTGCTGCATAAGCATCAACTGTTCGTTACCAGCCGCTTCAAATTGCAAGCCCAAGCCGAGTCTAGAACTGTTCTTCCACTGGTCAATCTCACCCGAGAACAACACCGACACGGTTGGCAAAACTCTCTTTTCCAAAAATGCCGAGATCTTGCCGTTGGAATCCAACTGGCCTCTGAAAACAGCGGTTCTGTATTCGTACTTGGCACCAATGGTGGTGGTGCCTTCAATGACGGGCTCAAAGCCAACACCCATCACGGGGTCGGCCACTTGCTTCATGGTGGCGCCGACTTGGGTCTCCAAACCAGCTTCAACCTTGTCGGAAACCTTTCTCCAGAACGAGGCAATCAACTGGCCCTGGGCCTGTAATTGCGCCGAGGCGATCCAGTTTCCGGCATTGTATCTGGCAACGTAGGAGATGGCAGTGTCGGCTGGAGCAAGGGGCTGCTTGGAGTACATGGCTTCCAAACCAACGGCAAACTTGGGGGTGAAGGCCTGCAACAAGGAGGCCACCGCAACACCAGAGAACCCATCGCCATACCAGAATGACGGGTTCAATGTCTTCAAGTTGACGCTGAAATCGTTGGCCTGGTAGTCCTGTTCCAATTGAACCATTGACGGTTGCCCGTGGGCCAACTGGATGGTGGCTTTGGTGATGTTGTACTTGTCCCAGCCATAGTTGATTCTGCCGGAAAGGCTAAAGTCGTTGTCAATGTTTCCCTGGACAAAGTAGTCATCGGTGGCGTACAAGGCCGAGAATGCGTATGGAGGCAAGACGTTGGACCCGATGCTCAATGTGTGTGACGTTTGGAAAGCGGGCATCATGGAAAAAGCCTTGTTCAAGTCTGCTCTCAACCCCGTGAAAAAGTATTGGTTCAAAAACACGTCTCTCGACACCTCTTTGTTCAAGTTTTCAATGGTTCCCGGGTTGGTCAAACCGAGCGATTTTCTGTGTTCGCCAATGGTGATGTAGACGTCATTGATGTAGGAAAAGACTGGGTTGGATGACCAAAGCGAGTTTTGCTTTGGCAAGTCTTGGGTGATCTGGGGCAACGTTGGGATGCTCAACCTGGTCAAGTCGCCAATTGGGACTGGCACTTGTTGTTGCTGTTGCTGTGACATTGGCGATGGCGATGGCGGTGGCGGTTGCTGTGATGGTGGTGTAAAACAAGCAACTGTTTGTTCTCTTGGTTTTCGTTCAGTTTTTGGTTGGGTGAAAAATTTTAACTGATGGAGTAAGCATCCATGCATCAATATTGAAGAGAGAACGGGGTTCAAGAGTTGTATTACAAAAAAAACCCGTTTGCATTGGCAACCCAGCAAAGGGGCTGGACATATCAGACGGGCTAGGTCACGATAGGTTGCTCTGCTTGGGTTTAGAGCTGCAGAGTGTGGGTGGTGGTGGGCGGGGAGGGAGAAGTACCACGTTATCTATAACGAGGGATGGCACCAAATAGGCTTGTTTGGGACCTTTCCCTCAGCCTTAAGTCCCCCCACCCCCCTCTCTCTCCTTAAGTCCCCCCCCTCTCCTTGAGTCCCCCCACCCCCTCTCATTGAGTCATCTCTCCTTGCTTTCAGTCCTTTTTATACCACGAGACAAGACTGCCCCCTGGTAAGGTAGGAATGTAGTTGGAGGGGGAGCAACCCGCGTAAATTTCAAAGTGCTGCCAACGTCCAAGAGGCAAACCACCAAAGAGGCAGACCGCCAAAGAGGCAGAGACATAAAGAAACAGGCACAATCCCACTCAAGAAGCTCTGCGTGATTTCTTCCTGATGTCATCTGACGGGTTATCGTTATGCACGATAAGTTCGCACAACAATCCCCCGATTTCTCTCCCCTCAACGTGGAACAAAATCTCGCCAACCCTCATCAGGTGGTGCTCAGCAAACTACTTAAGGCAGCGCAAGTCCCATCGCACAACCCCACCCCCACCCCGACAGAGCGTAGGACTCCATACCAGCAACTATAAACATGTTATCAACAGTCAACGGCACATCCACGTTACCATTGATTGCGGGCGACGCAAACACATTGAGCCAAGCAATCAACTTTTACACAAATATTTTGGGATTGTTGTTGCACTCCGAAACCAACGACACCACCTACTTGGCCAACGATGAGAACAAGATGATTGTTGAGATCAAATTGGACTCTGCCAATGGGTTGACGTACGACCAAGTGGCCGACAAGAAGGAAGCCATCAGTTCCAAATTGAACGTTGTCGACTGGAGGTCGTTGGAAACAACGTACGTTTTGAAGGTCGAGAACTTGGTGTCCCTCGTGGAAACATTAACCACCTTCAAGGTCACGGTCCAGATCACACCCAGTGAACTATACCCCAACGAAGTCTATTGCGTCGACCCATTGGGCTACATTATTGGGTTCACCGCGTGCAAGAACCCCCTCACTCTTGTCCCCCCCGTGCAAAAAGCCCAGCCAGGCATGGCCAACCAGTCGTACCTCATGACGCAATCAAACACCGAGACGAGGTTGTTGGAGGAGGCAAAGCAGGTGAGACGGAACATTGGGGTCATGACGTCTGGGGGCGATGCCCCCGGTATGAATGCGGCCGTGAGAGCCGTTGTCAGAGCGGCCATCTTCCGCGGATGCAAGGCATTCGCCATCAAGGAAGGATACGAAGGATTGGTCAAAGGCGGACCGGAGTACATCAAACAAATGAAGTGGCAGGATGTCCGCGGCTTCCTTTCCGAGGGCGGGACCAACATTGGTACCGCCAGATGCATGGAGTTTAGAGAACGCTGGGGCCGGTTGAAGGGGTGCAAGAACTTGATCGATGCCGGAATCGATGGCTTGATTGTTTGTGGCGGAGACGGCTCGTTGACCGGGGCTGACTTGTTCCGCGCCGAATGGCCCTCGTTGATCCAGACGTTGAAGGACAATGGCGATATCACCGAGGATCAATACGAAAAGCACAAGAACTTGTACATCTGCGGCATGGTTGGGTCTATCGATAACGACATGGCCATGACCGACTCCACCATTGGGTGCTACTCGGCGTTGGACAGAATCTGTCGTGCCATTGACTACATTGACGCCACCGCGAGCTCGCATTCCCGTGCGTTTGTGGTTGAGGTTATGGGCAGACACTGCGGCTGGCTAGCCCTTATGGCCGGCATTGCCACCAGTGCTGATTATATCTTGATCCCGGAGAAACCGTCGTCGACACGCGACTGGCAAGACCAGATGACGAGAATTGTGGGCAAGCACAGGGCGGAGGGAAAGAGAAAGACCATTGTCATTGTTTCCGAGGGCGCCATCACGTCCGACTTGAAAGAGATTAGCGCCAACGAGGTCAAGGACGTGTTGGTTGACAAATTGGGGTTGGACACCAGAATCACCACCTTGGGCCACGTCCAAAGAGGTGGTACCGCAGTGGCGTTTGATCGGGTGTTGGCCACTTTGCAAGGGGTGGAGGCCGTCAAGGCCATTTTGGAACTCACTCCAGAAACACCCTCGCCGCTTATTGCCATTGACGAAAACAAGATTTGCCGCCGCCCGCTCGTGGAGGCGGTGGAGATTACAAAGTCCGTTGCCAGTGCGATTGCCGACCACAATTTCGAAAAGGCCATGTCGTTGAGAGACACTGAGTTTAAGGAAAACTTGGCCAACTTTTTGGCCATGAACTCTGCCTGCCACGAGCAGCCAACATTGCCGGTTGAGCAGCGCAAGAGGATTGCCATCATCAACATTGGCGCCCCCGCTGGGGGGATGAACTCGGCTGTCTATGCCGTGGCCACATACTGTATGTCGCGCGGCCACACCCCTTATGCCATCCACAATGGCTTTGCCGGTTTGGCCCGGCACGAGTCGGTCAAGTCTATTAATTGGATTGACATTGAAGGGTGGAACAGCATTGGTGGCTCCGAAATCGGTACCAATAGACAAACCCCCGACGAGACCGATGTCGGCATGATTGCTCACTACTTTGAAAAGTACCAATTCGATGGCTTGGTCATTGTGGGTGGGTTTGAGGCGTTTGTTTCCCTAGACCAATTGGAAAAGGCACGAGCAATGTACCCGTCTTTTAGGATCCCTATGGTGTTGGTGCCTGCAACAATTTCGAATAATGTCCCCGGCACCGAGTACTCGCTCGGGTCCGACACGTGCTTGAACTCGTTGATGGAGTACTGCGACATCATCAAGCAGTCTGCCTCGGCAACCAGAGGCAGGTCGTTTGTCGTTGACGTGCAGGGGGGCAACTCGGGATACATTGCCACTTATGCGTCGTTGGTTAGTGGCGCCCAAGCGTCTTATGTCCCCGAGGAGGGTATCCAGTTGGAGCAGCTCTACATGGATATCAACTCGTTGAGGGAGTCGTTTGCCGTCGAAAGGGGCATGACCCGGGCCGGCAAGTTGATTATCAAGTCGTCCAACGCGTCCAAGGTGTTGACGCCACAAGTGTTGGCCGACATAATCAATGCCGAGTCTGAAGGCGAGTTTGACACCAAGACCGCCATTCCGGGACACGTGCAGCAGGGTGGCTTGCCGTCCCCCATTGATCGTACCAGGGCCGATAGGTTTGCCATCAAGGGAGTGCAGTTTATCGAGCAAAACAGCGATCTTTTGAAGCCATGGAGGTACTCGTTTGACTTTCCTAGCGATGACAAGAAGCTTGGCAACACGGCTGCCGTGTTGGGTGTCAAGTCGTCGCACTTGACCTTTACAGGAATCAGGCGGTTGTACGACTTTGAGACCGAGCTCGGTACAAGAATGCCCAAGAAAGTGTTTTGGTCAAAGACCAGAGACGTTGCCGACCAATTGGTTGGAAGAACCAGACTCCAAAAAGTATCTGAATAGTTTTAGAGTATATGTATAAACAAGGTTTGTTCCCACCACGTGATGGACATACACAATTTTTTTGTTCAACCAACCAGAAATGAATCTGCAAGCGGGTCATGGAAACACTACGGGAAAACATCGTTGCGTGCACATCCGCCGATGATCTTGCACATCTACAGTCGCAGCTTAATGAGTTGAACCACAGGTTGACCGATGTGGCAGGCGTTCCCGCTTACACCCAAAAACTCAACAACGATAAGCTCACAAGCTTGTACAAGCTCATACAAGCCAAATCCAACCAGTTGAACATGGCACGATTCGAGTTTGAGGGAGAACCCATACCGCCTCAGTCAAGTGTGCCACAAGGACCAACAGAGGCACCAGTTGCCCAACTCGCCCAGTTGTCTCCCTCTGTGAACCATCTACGCGATACGACATACTACATTGAACAAAACGACGAGCACGTCTTGATCCAAGACTTTGCAAACGCGATTATTCGCACAAAGAGCATTGTCTCGTCACTCCACATCAAGCTGGGTCGAGCATCGGTGGTTTGGCTCGAGTCCAAGGGCCCGATTTTCATCCACGACGTTGAGGATTCGGTGCTTGTTTTGTCGTGCCACCAGGCGCGATTGCACGATTTGAAAAACTGCATCGTGGTAGTCACCGTTTCCAACAACCGCGTCGTTATTGAGAATTGCACCGGGTTGAAGATGAGCCACGGGGTTGAGGTGGACGACTTTAACTTTCCCACCAAGGAAATGACGAACCCGAATTTCGAGTACTTGTCGCAGAGCAGGACAGAAGAGATTGAGAGGATTGTGGCTGGTGCAGATGATGCCCAATCGGCATCGGCGGTTATCGAAACATGTTGGAACGTGTGTGCCCCCAAAAAATAATAGCCGGGAGTGGTAGTTCCTGCCGACAGGGGTAAATTGTTATTCACTGGCTCCTACTCGGGGATTGTTCGGCACGATCTAGAAAGCTAGCCACGGAACCGTGTTTCCCTTCACTCTGCCACTGTCGATCCTCCCTCGACCATGGTGAATAACCAACTGCCGGCTAATGGTTATGAGCAACTTCCCCTTTGGGCGTTTCCCGCCACGGTGTTTACACTATTGTATCCACTCTAGCGGCAAGTACCGACTCTTCCCCACAAATCCAGCTGCGCATCCATACACCAATACAATACCAAATCGAACGGGCCGAGCCTGGAAAATGTCCATCCCCCCCCCTCACTTTTATCAGAAATACATATATATATATATATATACCACCTTTCCAGTATTAGTCTTCAATTTGCAGGACTACATCATTATGGAATTGCCCTCTATTGCCGACGCGCACGACGTCTTTGCCAGCGACGACAAGCCATACGTGTTTGAAAACCCCCAGGACTTGCCGCACGACACTTTGGTCAACCACATCTTGCCCCACCCCTATGAGTACTGTGGCCGCGCCGTCAAGCTACCAGGCTCTGCCGAGCCCGGGTTCAGCGACGTTTACCGCAATGCCGCTACACCTGGCGGGTTAAAGTTCCAGCCCGTTAAGGGACTAGACACCTACCACGCCATCTGGAGCCGCGGTGTCGAGACATATGCCAACGACCCGTGTCTTGCCTACCACGAATATGACTTTGAGAACGACCAGCATTTGGAGAGGTACACGGCAATCACGTATGCCGAGGTAGAACAAAGAAAGAAGAACCTCGCCTCGGGGTTGTTCTTTTTGTTGTCGTGCAATCCGTACAAGAACGCCTCGTTGGATGCCCACCAAAAGATCGACAACCACGTGAGGGACTACAAAACGTACGACAAGGATAACATCTCGTTTATTGTCACTCTTTACTCGGGAAACCGGGTTGAGTGGGCGTTGACGGACTTGGCGTGCTCGTCAAACTCGATCTGCTCGACGGCATTGTACGACACGTTGGGCGGCGAGTCGTCGAGGTACATTTTGGAGGCCACCGAGTCGCCCGTGGTTATTGCATCAAAGGGCCACATCAAGGGGTTGATCCAGTTGAAGAAGGACCACCCCCAGGAGTTATCGTCGCTCATTATGATTGTTAGCATGGACCCGTTGATGACAAAGGACCGCGAGTTGATCAGGTTTGCCGAGGAGCACCAGATCAAGTTGTTTGATTTTGGCCAGGTGGAAAAGACTGGTGCCATCTTTCCGCATGAGCAGTGTGTGCCCCACTCGGAAACCGTGTTTACCATCACGTACACGTCCGGCACCACCGGTGCCCACCCCAAGGGCGTGGTGTTGCCGCAACGAACCATTGCTGCTGCAATCACGGGGTACGTCACCATCTTCCCCCATCATCGCGGCACCAAGGAGTTTTGCTTTTTGCCATTGGCGCACATTTTCGAAAGAGCCATGTACTCGAGTATGTTTTTATTTGGCGGGTCTACTGCATTTCCTAGATTGGGAGGCACCCCATTGACGTTGTTTCAGGATTTGAAGCTTTGGAA
>JAJMCF010001290.1:0-12474 GCA_030585045.1 Zhuliangozyma parablackwelliae | reverse complement strand
CCCCCCCCCTTGTTTCACTGCCCTGATTCTTACACCGCTACGGAGATAACAAAAGGACTTGGGGCTGCATTGCAACTGAACTAGCCAAGATTTAAAAGCCATCCCCTCCACATTAACTTCCGCCCCCGTCACCACCGCCCCTCCCCCCGCGATCCACTCCCCTCCTCATCACTTTGGATAGTTTGCGTTTCTCGATTGTCCAACCATCCACCTCCCCCCTCCCCCTTGGGCAACACGAATCTCATATACCCTCTTCCCACCACCACCTTGGGATTGACTGCTTTCTTTCCCTTCCCTATATCGACCCCTCCGCCGTTGCTGTTGTGATTGAGACACCAAAAGAAAGCTGGACTGATTATAATTGGCATTGTTTTCAGAACCCCGTACTGGCTTTTTAACCCCATTCTAGCTGGTCGTGTGATTGTGCCCACTTTTCCTCCTGAGCGAAAGAAAAAAAAAGAAAGCGACAGAGAGCGAAGGAAAAAAAAAAAAAAAAAATAACCACAACAACGACAACAAAATCTGGTGAAACTTTTCTATAGTTGTGTTTCCCCTTTACCGCCTCGGCTACAACTTTAAGCAGCAGCACCCAGCAGCATCCATCAGTGGTGGACTCACTAATTGCAAGCACAAGAGGGCAGAATTTCAACCAGGACTTGACCGTCACTACGCATTCATTTGACACCACACCCAGCATAACCACCACCCTTTGCTTTCATTTACCACCAACGTACAACAAACAGACAACCGAAAAGAATTACCAACAAACAGACAACCGAAAAGAATACAAACGCATACACTAGCCACCGGTCCACAATGAGTTTAGAATCAACAGAGGAAAAGGCGCACGATGCGCCTATATTGGCAGTACAGTCCGACAGCCAGCCTGGCGCAAACGACAACGACAATGTACCTTTGCAAACGCTACAGAATGAGACTCCAGCGTTGAGTGAGGCTCAAGAGGATGGTCTGATTGAGACAACGCTGCCACTCGAAGGCGACAAGATTGACCTCAAACAGTTGCATGAGTTGGAATCGCTTACAGCCAATGTGACTGACGCGCAAAATGACACGAGGCCGGATCCCTCGACGCATTTGAATGGCGAAACGGTCAAAGAAGATGAAGATGAAGAGGATAATGAAGAAGATGATGACGATGACGATGAAGAAGAAGAAGAAGATGAGGAAGAAGAAGACGGCGACGACGACGGAGAAGAAGAAGATTCTGCAATCAATACCCCAGAGATTAGAAATCCCGAGACTGAAGCTCCAGTGCTGGAACAGGAAGGCAGCGGCGAGTCGGAAGCACCAACTGATATTGAACAAAACCAGGACACTTCTTCGCCCGAGGAAACGGCTTCCAGCAGTGAGGCAAAGATTACCAACGACTTTGACGATGAACACTTGCCAGAAATACCATTAGAGCAAGCACCGCTCGAAGACCCCGATGTTGAACCCACCACCGCGCCCAGGGAAGAAGACATTGCAGACAGCATCGAGTTGGATATACCAGAAGCATCATCATCTCTGTCTTCATCGTCGTCCTTACCAAACGGAAGCAGTGGTGCTGGTGCTGGCGATGCCGATGCCGATAGCGAGAACAATGACATTGACGTTGACCCGCCTCAGGAGACTGTTGGTGAACTTGTCGAGGCAACCAAAGACAAGGAATACCAGGAGGAGCTTGCAAGGGTGAATTTGGGCAAAGACAATGAGTTGAGGCAAACCCAATACGACGACCCGTCGTTTGACGAAGATTTCAACATGGATGACTACGACAAGTCCAACGACGATTTCCTGGCGTCGTTGCTAGAAGAACAAGCCCTGGACATCGACAATGCAACGGAGGGAGAAGGAAATAAACAAGAGGAGAATCAAGAAAAGGAAAAAGAGGAGAGTGAGTTGGCGCAGCAAGTCAATTCCGGAGTGAAGGAGGAAACAAACGCCGAAGAAACAACCACCGAAGAAGCAACCACCAAAGAGCCTGCCACTACACAACCTGCCATCAAAGAACCTCCCACCACACAACCTCCCACCAAAGAACCTTCTATTGAAGAAGTTGCCGTCGAAGAAAATCAGGAGGAGGAGGAAGAACCAGAAGATGAGCCTGTGAAGGAGAGACCCGCATTCAAACAAACCCACATTATTGTGATACCCTCATACGCCAGCTGGTTCGACATGAAAAAGATCCACAAAATCGAAAAGGAATCGCTCCCAGAATACTTTGACTCGACCCACCCATCCAAGTCGCCCAAACTATACGTCAACTACAGAAACTTTATGATAAACGCTTATAGACTAAACCCCAATGAGTTTTTGACGTTGACGTCGTGTCGTCGAAACTTGGTTGGCGATGTCGGGACATTGATGAGGTTGCACCGGTTCTTGACAAAGTGGGGGTTGATCAACTACCAGGTGAAGCCGCATTTGAAGCCGGGGTACGTTTCCGAGAAGATGCCAAATGGCCTGCTGTACGAGTTGCCGTACACTGGCGACTTTCATGTCAAGTACGACACGCCGCGTGGTCTCTTTCCCTTTGACACATCAAGAATTCCACCGGAAAGGATAGACGTCAAGACCTTGAAGAAGCTCGTGTTGGAAAACGGCAGCGAAACCGCTCGGAATGGTGAGAGCAACAACAGGAAGCACGGCTTACTGGATGGGCTTGATGACGATGATGTCGAAGAGCAGAAACAGTTGGAACAGCAGCAGCAGCAGCCACCAACCAAGAAGCAGGATGACGGATGGACGCAAGAGCAGCACAACTCCTTGGTCGAAGCGGTCAAAAAGTACAAGAACGATTGGTACCAAATTGCGGCTGACGTTGGCTCGGGCAAGACCCCGCAGCAATGCATTTTCAAGTTTTTAAAGTTGCCGTTGGAAGACAAGTTCAACCCCGTGAAAAGGGAGGCAGGTTTGAACTTGATGAAGTTTGCACCAAACTACCCCATCAGCTCCACCGACAACCCCGTGTTGGCGAACTTGGCCTTTATGACTGGAATGGTTGACAGCGACGTTGCCAAAGCCGCGAGCGAAGCGGCGAGGAAGGCGGTTGACGAGTCTGTTGCCAAAAAGATTGCAGAAGTGTATGGCACCAGCAACAATGACGACGACAAGGACCAGGCTGAGAAACTCGAGGACGAAAATGGCTCGGTAGAGAAGCAAGAAAGCGCGACGGCAATTGCAACCACCTTTGGCTTGGTTGGCGGGAGAAGCCACTTGTTTTCCACCTACGAGGAGCGCGAAATGCACAAGATCAGCGCCAGTATGGTGAACCACGAACTCTCCAAAATTGACAGCAAGCTCAGCAAGGTTGAAGAGTTGGAAAAGATTTACGAGCGCGAGAGACTCAACGTTGCCCGGTCCCAGCAAGAGGTGTTTATCCACCGAATCGCCTTGGCTCGATCAACCGTTGGCGTAGTTAAGAAGTTGGAAGACGCCATCAAGCTACTAGAAGCGGGCAACGCCGACGATGTGTCCAAACTCTTGAACGAGGCAAAGTCGTTGTTGAACAAGCCAATGCATGGGTCGTTGGAGTCGGACAGTGAGGTAAAGAGCGGTGACGAAGTCAAGGTTGAAAACGAGAGTCGTGCCAGTGACGACGACTTGAAACCACTTTCTGAAAGGACGCCACAAACCTTTAAAGTCTGGGCACCATAACGTCTTTTTCTTTCTTTCTTTCTTTCACTCTCTTTTTGCATTTGTTGTATTTGTTGTAGCACATATTATATTTCCACTACTTTGTATTTATAAACCAAATTTTGTAAAACCATTCAAAACTTTTCAAAGCAATGGAAATAATTTGTCGCGTTGTAGATATCCCCCTATTCACCACACCAACAAGCACCACACCACCAAGCACCACCACACCACAGGTCTCCTTTGACAATCAATCACCAAGTATGTATTCTGATGGAGCAATTACTAACGCGTGGGAATTTAGCAACAGCGACGGCGACGGCCACGACGCTGCCGCCCTGGGGAGCACACCCCAGGAAGAAGGCGGAAATGTATTAGATACAGAGGCAGAGGGGCAACAAGGGAAGGAAGAAGAAGGCGAGCTCAAAGTCCATGGCAACGCTCTGCTGAACCCCGACACTGCCGACTTGGACTATTTTGAAGAAGAAGAAGAAGTGGGCGTTGAGGAAATACGCAGAGACGGTGGCGAGAGTGAGGGGGTTCAAGATACTCCCTACAATGGCGATTTAGACGATGTTTTTGAATACGATCGCGAGAGTGGAGAGTATGTGGAAAACAGTGCTGTTGTTGTGGCAAGTGTCTCGGACAATGTCAGTGAAGGGATCGACGAAGAGCAAGAAGGGTTCAACGACGATATCAGTGAAGGGCTCAACAATGGTGGAAATCTCGACAACCACGATGGATATCTCGACGATGACGACGACATTGAGATTTCAACTGAGGATGTTTATGAAAGAAGAGCCTACAACAATCATAATAGCAATTCAGAAAACGAGCTTGCAAGCGAACCGGCAAAGCCAACCATTGCAGAACTAGATACCTCCGACCTTGAGCAAGAACAAGCCACTACATATGACGAGCAAGAGCTAACCACGGCATATGACGAGCAAGAGCTAACCACGGCATATGACGAGCAAGAGCAAGCCACTACATATGACGACCTAGAGGACACAGACTACGACCCAGAGGAGGGTGATACCACCAATGGTGGCGACCAGTATGAGGACACAGACACTGAACATTCAAGAGGGACGACGACCGCTAGTGGCGACAACCAGCCGCCACAGGTGGAAAACAGTCTCGCCAACAATGCTGAGGAAAAAGACCCATTCAATGAAGATACCGACTACGCAACCCCCGTTGGCGAGAAGGAGTTTGTGCCAGACCCCAGCACGCGTCCAATCGAGCTGGTGCCAGTAATCGTCGATTACCGAGGCACAACGCATTTGCTATTTCCAGTTGAGCACCCAGCTGAGTTCCTACCCCCCACCCTGTTGTTTGACAACCACAATGCTCTAAGCTACACCATTGAAGAATTCCTTGCTCTCGTTCGAAGCGACAAAGTCCTCAATGCCATCCACCCGTTTCCAACCAACGAGGAAATTGTATTGCAAATACCCGAGTTTGGAAAGGCGGTGTACATCACCGAGGATAACACGTACTGCAAGCAAATCAAAATTGCCAATTTCGCCGAGTTGTTTTGCAAAATGTGCGAATGCACCAAGGACGAAACGAGCATTCCCGATTCCCTATCGTTTGTGTTGTCCACCCAGCCGAGATTCATCTCCAAGTTCAACAACTTGGTGGATGCGATACAATTGGATAAAGGCGGGTTTGAAAACATTGTCGAAATCGAGCACGATGAGAGTTCAACGAATGAGCACGTCTTAAAGAAGAGAAGGTTGTCGAGCTAAACTCTATTTGTATTTCCCCTCCACCGCCACTCCCCCCCCCCATCCATCGCCTAATGGACGAGTCCCCTCTCCTTCAATCTAATATACAATTCCGAATCAATGTACTTTTGTAACGTGGGCTCTCCAGCAAGACCCTTTCTCCTTCTCGTTTTCAATACGAAATCACGAGCAAGGGACTCTTCCGGTACAGGCTTCAATTGTGGTAGTTCCACATCGGGGTCAAGCGGGTCGCCAGGGACCACTTCCCAATCTGAAAACACAAGACTGCACACTGCTTCGCCCTGCGAGTGTAGCTTCACATCGGCTTGCAATCCCATCGATTCAATGACGGGGACGTACCCAACAACGCGAAACAACGGCGTGCCTCCAACGGGCGTACTGCCATCCATCACCGCTCCTCTTCTGCTTGCTAGCAACTTTTCAATCACCGAGATTGCTCTATATGTACAAGTGGCGTCGAGGCGGTACACGGGCTCCATCAACCGGGGCCCCGCCGTGAGTAGCCCGGCATAGCACGCCCTCCGCGCCATGGGGATAATTTGGGAGGCGCTGCTCAGCACATTGGAGCTCAACACCGCGTCGAGAATCTTAAACTTGGTGTTTCTAACCGGCTCGTCGCAGAGCGGGCCCTCGTTGGTGCTCCACCGGAACCCGAGCACTATCGACTCCTTGGCCGTGCCAAGTGCTTCCTTGTCTGTCTCACCAGGAAGGGTGTCGTCAATCAAAAGATCGGGACACTGCAGCACGTCGCTGGGACCAAACGCCCAGAGCGACCTTGCAGAAAGCGCATCCCATCCAAACTCGTTCCGGAGGATCTTGTTTGTCGATGGGCTTCTCAAGTTGATATACCCAGTTTCTATAGCATGGCTGAGCTTGTCGTCGTCAACCGGCTCTGCGGTGATGGAGATCACCAGCTCACCCTGGGCGTCACTGATGGGAATTTTCGTAAACGATGTCTCCAGCACCGTTTCGGAGAATTTCACCATGGGGTCGCTGACTTTGATCTCAAGGTCATTGTTGAAAAAGTTTCGCAAATCGTGGAGCACACAATCAAGGTATAGCTCCCCGGGGCCAATGACGACGTGCTCGCCGCTCTCTTCGACATTGACCACCAACGACAAGTACGATTTGTTGGCCTTGCGGAGGCCGTCAAGCAAGAGGGGCAACTCGGACGGAGTTGCTGGTTCAACGGCAATTTTGAACACCGACTTGGCCCCGTACTGAGGAACCGGCAATGGCTCCGTGTCAGAGCTTGCGGCGGCGATCGTCGCCCCCTTTTTGACAATGGCGGAAATACCATCAACAATGACCACACCGCCAGCACTGAATTCATCCACCGGTATACTGTACCTCCCGCCCGGCACACTCAACCCTTCAATCGTCTCAACTTTGTAGTCCTCCTTGTCGTCAGCATAGTTCCCGCCAAGGACTTTCACCCGGTCGCCCACCTGCAACCTTCCCGAGTGGAGCCTCACCAATGCGCCAAACGTCTTGCCATCGGACGACTCCACCAACTTGGCAACCCGGCCGAGGGTGTGGCTGTTGTTGTTGTTGTTGTTGTTGTTGTTGTTGTTGTTGCAACCGGCAGGGCAATACTCTCAACGACAGAGTCAACAAACCCGGCGTCTCCGGCAAACACCGCTTGCATCACGCTCTTGAGCAACACGGGCGTATCTCTCTTGTACTCGGACTTGGGCAAAGACACGCCAAAGTTCTCCCAAAGAAGCTGGGCGAGCCTCTTACCCCCGGCCTCCGTTGTAAGGGTATAGGTGACGAGCTTGTATAGCGGCTCGAGAATAAACGCCACAAAGGTCCTTTTCCCCACGGGTTGCGTTGTGAATGTGGCATTGTCAAAGTATACGTCGCCCCAGAGCCGCCTGGTAAACTCGGCGGGGTCCACCTTGGAGCGGTGGAGGTATGCGCGGGCAAAGCTCTTGACGGTGAACGACACCCCCAAAACCGCGCTGGCAAACACAACATTATTCAACTCAGGAGAGAGCACGGTGGGGTGGGTGTACCCCGATATGTACTCGCTCTCTTCAATGTGTTTGTTCACGTCATCAACAACGCGCTTCAATTTCAAATACGCATCCTTCACGGGCAATTTCAACTCGAGAATGAGCCGGTCAATCTTGTTCAACACCAAGACAACGGCAAGGTTTCTCCGTATCGCATCACTGAGCAAGGACGCATCTCTCGGGGTGAACCCCTCCACCGAGTCCAACACCAAGACCACACCCTCGCAGCACAATTCAGCAGCCACCACCTCATCGTCAAAGTCAACCATTCCTGGCGTGTCAAGAATATTAAACACGTACGATTTTTCCGCCAGAAGAAGCAAAGTCACGGGGGTGGTTTTGATGGTCATGTTCCGGTCCACCTCCAACTTGTGGGTGTCCAAGTACCTCAACTGGGTGTTGTGTTTTTGGGCAATGTTGTGGGTTTGGAGAACTAGGGAGTCGACAAGGGACGTCTTTCCCGAGTGCAAGTTTCCAATAACGGCAATGTTTCGTATCCTCTCAGGGAGCGTGTTGAGGGTCGCAAGCATGTACTCGATCGAGTAATTGGCGGGGAACTCGGCATCGGCCGCAAACGACACTTTCATCTCCTTGGTATATGCGGGTTTGATTACTGGCTCGTTGGATTGGAGGGCAGGATCCATGATTATCGTTTCTGCCGTGTCGGTGTCAATGCCCCGTTTGACCAACGCAGAAGAGCCTGCAGCTGCAGCTAAATCTGGCTCGTTGTCGGCGAGCAAGCCGTTTTCGTTATCACTGTGGTTGGCATGATGGTTATCACTAGTCTCAGACTCGGCGTCTGAGTCCAATAGGTCTCCGATATAGTTCCCAAACTCGTCGTACAATTCTCCGTCGCTCTCCATGTGTTGTTGTTGATGAGATGGTTGAAATAGAGACAAAAAAAAAAAAAAAAAGAATCCACCTCTTCTTGCCGCTTTATTTGCTTTATACACTTATTTTTTTTTATAATAATACTAAGAGAGGGTCTGGTACTTTCTCAACTCAGTTAGCAAGGTCTGCAACTGCACGTCGCTGACTTTGTTGTTCAAACTGGGTATCAAACTCTTTGCCTCTTCCGAATCCTCGCACTCAAGCGTCCCCAACTGTGCCATCTCAAATGGGTGCAAGGGGTCGGCGGCCGAGTTGCTGAAATCGGTGAGCAACTTCTCCACCGTCTCGGTACTGCTCGAGTTCTTGAATCGGGCAAAGTTGGACAAGTAGTTTAATGTCTTGTGCATGATTTCGTTGGAGTTGGCGCCCGCGAGTTCCATGTTGGCAATCTCGTCCTCCTTATCGTCGTCGGCATCGTCGTCAATACCGTCTGTACCCGTTGCCCCACCTGCAGAAGAGCCACTGGTAGTGGTGCCGCTGGTGCCGCTGGTGCCGGCGTTGGCGTTGGCGTCGTTGCCAGTGGCTCCTGCTGCTGCTGATGATGATGCGGCGGCGCCGGGTCGTTTACGTTCCTTAAGCGCAGCTCGAATGAGAAGCCGTGCTTCAGATAAGTTGAGGGCAATCAACTGTTCGAGCTCGCCCTGGTTGGTGATTTGCTTGAGCTGGAACTCAGGACCGAGTTTGAGCAAGGCGGCATTCTCTTCGTCGTCGATGTTTTGTTGGGTCACGGCTTTTCTTCTCCTCACCCCGAGGGCAGATGTGCTGACGTTCATGGTTTATGGGAATGGAGCAAGTCGGGGCAGTTACAGCAGTGGTTATGTGAGAACGTTGATGTTGGTTCGATATTCGCTTTTTCTTCACCTTCATTTTTTGGCGAAAGTCACGACACATTTGATCCACGCACGACTTGGTTCGTAATTATATTTGTGTACCCTATATACATAAATGTATACACCCAATTTTGGACCCTCACCCTCACCTTCACCCTCACCTTCACCCTCACCCTCACCCCGCCACTTCCAACGTGCGCACGTCGCTGACAAACGGATGCTTCAACGCTTCCTGTGGGGTCAACCTCTCCAACGGATTGAGATTCAACACCTTGGTCAAAAAGTCAACGAGCAACAACCTCTCCTGACACTCCTTCTCAATCATCGAGTTTGTCATCTTCTTGGAAGGGAGCTTATAGTTGAGAATGATATCCTTCAACAACCTCTGCTTAAAGTAGTTCTTGTTGGGCTGTTCCTTCTTGCTGGTGTGATGGTGGTCCTTCTTGCCCTCGCTAAAGGCAACGTATTCCTCAAAGCTCTTAATCTCGTAGCTCGGTTTCTCGTCGGGGCGCAGGGGAGGCGTCTTTTTGAAAAAGTTCAACGAGTTCCTCCCCACCTCAATCATGTGCCGCGGCGGGGGGCCAAGCATATCGACAATCTTCCAGATCTGATTATACTCCGAGGTTCCCGGGAACATGGGCAACCCGAGAAATAGCTCGCCAACAATGCACCCGAGAGACCACATGTCGATCGACTCCGTGTATGGGAGACCGAGAATGACTTCTGGGGACCGGTAGAACCGGGACTGGATGTATGTGTAGATTGTTTGGCGGCTAAAGCACGCCGAGCCAAAGTCAATGACTTTGATGTTGGGCTTATCGGGCTGGACAAGAAGCACATTTTCTGGTTTGAGGTCGCAATGGATCATCTGGAACCCCTTCAACTGGGCGAGCGCCTCGAGAAGCTGCTTTGTGAGTAATTTGACGAGCTTCATGTTCAACCCTTGGAACTGGTTCTGCTTGATCAACTCGTATAGGTTGGAGGCCATAATCTCAAACACGAGACAGAGGTGCTCCTTGTGCATAAACGTATCCAATAACCGGATAAAGCTCCTCCCGTCGCTGTTTTGATTAAGAAACTCGAGCAAACGCACCTCGGTGAGGGACTGGTTCATATACGCCGGCTTTGATTTGATCACCTTGACGGCACACACGCTCTGGTTGGTCAAGTTCTGGCACTTGACAACTTGCCCAAAGGTCCCCAGCCCGAGCAAATCCAACACCATGTACTTTCTCCCCTCTTCGCTGCCGAGCACATCGTTGACGTACAAGATATAGTCGCTCTCCTCGTTGTCGTACCCATTGTTGAATTTGGGCTCCGACGGCTTGGTCAAGACGCGCTTGGGGTTCGACGACTTGGAGTACTGGAATTTTCGCGGCTGGCAAATGCTGTACGACTCGGTCAAGTACACCGACAACGCATTGACGGGCGAGATGTGGATCGAGTTGACTGAACACCTTCTGTACTTGGGCTGCTGGTGTATTTTCGGAGCGAGGTCCAACTTGTTGTAAATCTTTCTCGCCTTGGGCGCTGCTTTCCGAAACTTGTTCACCTTTTGACTCTGCAATGCTTGTTGAAACTGCTGGTACTGGACAATCGATGCTGACCGGTCGAGTCTGGCGGGCGGGATGTAGTATGCCGTGCCCTTGTTGTCGTGCACCTGTTGCTGATACTGGAGTGACTGGGGTATGGCGGCAAGAGACGACCTCCTGTTTGGACCCAAGTTGGCCAAGACCGGGCCCAATGCGGGGTTGTTGAGGTACTGGGCCGCGGGGTACGGCGAATTGTTGATGTTGCCATTAGTGCCAATGATGCTGCTGTTGTTGCTGCCGTTGGCATTGGCATTGGCATTGGCGTGGCATTGCCTCCCTGTTGATTGTATGCGTATGCGCCACCAAAGTAGTTGCCATCCACGGCGGCCGACATGCGGCGGTCGTTGCCGGAACCGCTAAGCGAGACATCCTGCGCCGAGTAGTACTGGTTGAATGGGTTATCGGCACGGGTAGGGGGGTGGATAAACGGGGGTGCACCCGCGGTGCCCGCAGAAAGGGGAGTGTTTTCGTACTCATAAGTGGTGGGTAGTTGGTTGGCAAAAGAGAGTCTCTTGTTCTGTTGCTGTTGCTGATGTTGTTGTTGTTGTTGTTGTTGTTGCTGATGCAGTTGCTGTAGGAGCGGTATGTGGTGGTGCGACTTTGTTGGCGATTGCGACTGGTTTGTTGACGATATGGACGAGGTTGGGGATGATAGCATGCTAGGTTGTGGTGGTTGGTTGGACGAGAACCACGGGTTGCGGAACCCCTGCATGTGGGACTGCTTGAGAAGAGACTGCTGCTGTTGCTGCGATTGCGATTGCAGTTGTTGAAACGGCATCTGCTGCGCTAGCTGCTGCTGTTGTTGTTGTTGTTGTTGTTGTTGTCTCTGGTGCTGATCGGGAGAGAGCACGTCGTTGGGTGGGGGCTGGGCGTTTGGCGGTGCTAGATGCCAACTGCCCCCTATGGAGTTGTGCCTGTTGCTGTTGTAGTTGTACGACATGAGGTCAGGGGGGAAAGTAAGGGGTGGTGGCGGTGATTGTTGTTGTGGTGATTGTGGTTGCGGTGTGTCAAACTAGTGAGATCCTTGGGACGAGGACAAGTGGCGCGGGTGGATGATGATCTGAATTCAAGGGGAGAGGGAGGGGAGGGGGGGATGTGAGAAACAAGATTGTCCATTTTTCTGGCTCTCCCCTTCGTACTTTCCCAATGAGCCAAAAAGAGGAGAAGGCGCACACATTTTTAGTTTAAATTATTATTTTTATTTAAAGGACATTGCTCTTGGTGGTGGAAACCACGGGCGCTGTATCCTCTGCTCCAGCCGCAGCTGTAATGGTGGGAGTGTCTTACAAAGACCCAGGTGTGTTTGTGTGGTGTGTGTGTGTGGTGTGGTGTGTATTGCCTATAAAAGTGTGGGTAGTTCCCCCACTTGGTAGCATCGCAGAAGGGAGGGCCAGAGTCAATGGGTCGTGTCCCAGAGCCCAGAAAAAAACCCACCCACACAAGGAAACAAGCACCCACACACCACACAAACACATACACCCACCACACAAAGAAAGAAACAAAAACAATTTTCTCTCTCTCTGTCGTTCTGCTTCAAATTGCAGTGAAATTTTTTCTCTCTCTCTCTCTCACAGGCGAATACATTTCTACTTTTAACCACAACAATTAACCGTTTGACCCCCATCCACCCACTACTCACCCCACCCAGCCCTCTCCAGTCACTGACCCACCTCACTCTGTTCACTTCCTTGAGATCAATATATCGCCCTCAAATACCAGATTGCTCAACTGCTTTCCCCATTAAAGAGCG
>JAJMCF010001289.1:0-16670 GCA_030585045.1 Zhuliangozyma parablackwelliae | reverse complement strand
TTTCCTCACTTTGGCAACACCGCCATGCCAAATATGTTCCACTCCAACACGCACATTGGGTTTTTGGAGGATTTCCCCAAGAAACCCGAGAGCTTGCGGTCCAAGGTGCGTGCTCATGCGTCGCTTCAGCGTATGCGGTCGAGAAGACAAACCAAAGCCACGCGAAACGTTCTGATCCTCACGCAGAACAACCAGCGCTTACCCAGTTTCGACTCAACCACTCACAAGAGCTTCTACTCCTCGGCCCTCACGCCAATAGCGTCGCCCACAACCCCGACTGGAACTGGAAGCCACCCGGCGTCTAGCTTGAGCAGAGGGTTCAATGTTTCCGAAAATGACATTGACACCTCTTCCCCAGCACACTTGTACACCGATATGGCGCCCATTGAGCCGCAAATCTCATCGAGCACAGCTTTGGAAGAGCAATACCACGAGGACGACTACTTTCTGCAACAGGAAAATAATAGCTCCGAGAGTGCCAATGTCAGCCGCGAACTAATACCGTGGAAGGAAAGCGAGAAGGACAAGAGGGACAAGCTATACAAAGACACCTTGGACTTTGTGTTGCGGCAGTCGTTGGAAGACTGCGATGTTAGCGACAACATTGACCGCTGGATGGACGTTCTTGAGAAGCTGTTGGGGTACATTGACCTCATCAAGTTGACCGACACATTGGATGTCAAGCAGTACGTCAAGGTCAAGAAAATAAACGGGGGGAAAATCGAGCAAACCGGGGTTGTGCACGGGTTGTTTATGACAAAGAACATTGACTCCAAGAAGATGTCGTCGCATATCTCCAACCCCCGCATTGCGTTGCTTATGTTCCCGGTGGAGTATTTGAAGCAGAAGGAGCAGTTTATTAGTTTGCGGATCATCCACTCGCAGCAGTCGGTCTACATAACCAACTTGGTGTCGCGATTGGTGTCGTTGGAGCCAGACATTGTTGTGGTGGGGGATACTGTGTGTGGGCTCGCGGGGCAGTTGTTGGAAGAGGCGGGCATCACGGTGATGTCCAATGTCAAGCCGCAAGTTATTGAGCGCATATCGCGGTACACCAATGCTGATATTCTCCAGTCGGTGAATGATTTGTTCTTTAAAAAGGGCAAATTGGGCACGTGCCAGCGGTTTGATATCAAGAGATACAAGTACCGCAACATTGTAAAGACGTTTGCATATTTCACGGGCAGCGACGTGCAGCAGGGGTTCACGATTTCGTTGCGCGGAGGCGACGAAGACTTGTTGAACAGCGTCAAGTATGCGGCAGAGACATTGATGCCCGGGTACCTCAATGCTAGGTTTGAAAAGAGCTTGTTTGAGAATATGCTATTGACTATTAAGGAAGATACGGTGTGCGTGAAGACGGTTGAGATCAACAACAAGTTGCGGGAGATAGAAGAAAACAGAGATGCAGAAAATGAAGTGGCAACTACGGAAAGGGGGGGAGCAACAACAGAAGCAGCAACAACAACAACGACAACAGAAGCAGCGACAACAGAAGCAGCGACAACAGAAGCAGCGACAACAGAAAGAGAAGCAGCAACCGAAAAAGAGGCAGCGGTACCAACAACCGAAATAGAAGCAGGTTGCGAATTGAGTTTGGACAACACCGAAGTTGTAAACTATGTCAAGTTATTCAACGAGAGGAGGATCAGTTTATCTCCCGCTGTCAAGTACTGCTTGCCCTCGCCATTGGTGAATGTGATTGAGGCATACTACGCCGTACACCAGTACTTGAAACGCAATGCGGTAATACAAAACCTTGCTTCGGTCAGCGAAGATACTGACCCTGTGTGGATGGACGACTTGAAGGTCAAGTTTGTTATTGCCGACTTGCCCAACGGGAATGCTGATATGTTGAGAATACTAAAATTTGCCAGCGAGTCGCACTTGAAGTTGTTGGTTAGCGAGTTCCAATCACGGTCGCGGGTGTGGTCCAACTGCATGCGATACAGCTCGTACCAGTTGTACCCAATATTCCACCGTAACATCCACGTTTTACACTCAACCGTTTCCATCAAGCATGCCACGCCGTGTGCGGGTCCGAGTATTGTCATTATTGATTACTACACCGACAACGACAAGTGCCTCGGTCTATTCCTCGACCAGGCGTTTACTGAAAGCTCCCGGTCGTGCAACGAGTGTGGCGAGCCGTACCTCGACCACTACAAGAATTATGTCCACGGCAATGCCAAGATTGACTTGATTATGGAAAAGTACGACCTTCAAAATGCTGGTGACCACCAGGGGCGGAACCAAAGGGTGATGTGGAGTTACTGCAAGGAGTGCAATTATGTGACCCCCATAATTGCCATGAGCGACGAGACGTACTACTTGTCCATTGGAAAGTTTTTCGAGCTCAACTTTTATGGCGAGCATGTGTTTGGCGGGTGCGAGCACGACTTTTTCAAGAGCTATGTCAAGTGTTTTGGGTTCAACGACTTGGTGATCCGGATGGAGTACTCGTCCATTGATAACTACGAGATTGTTGTGCCCAAGAAGCAGCTTGAGTTTATCAGTGACATTGACATCCGGTTAAAGTTGGATGCCTACAGGAACATCAAGACCAAGGCACAAGCGTTTTTCGACTCGGTGGTGAAGAGGTTGAACCGGGTCAAGTTGGACACGTTTGACAAGGCCGAGGATGGGATGAGGAGGATCAAAGAGTTGAAGGAGAAGTTGCAGGACGACAGCAACGCCATCAACTCCAAGCTTGACACTATATATGAGGACGTGAACCCTAGCGTGTACCTCAACTTGAATGTGGTTTTGCGGGATTTGCAAAAGTTGGGGGTGTACTGGGATAACGAGTTTAATGACTTTGAAAAGACATATTTGCCGAGCGAGAACGAAGTCAATAGGATCACCCAGTTTCACTTGCGCAAGTTTTTGATGGACAAGTACAGCGCCGACAAGGAGGTGGCGATTGTCGACATGGCCCCAGCGCAGGAGGAGTGCCGCGAGGAGTGCGAGGAAGAGTGCAAGGATCACGAGACCACCAAACCGGAAAACGCGGACGGCGTGGTGGTGGTGATGGACGATGCAAGCGCCGAGAGCAGCGAGCAAATAATCCAGCAGTTTCCCGAGTTCAAGCCGAGGAGGCCACGCGATGGTATTGAAAGGCGCTTTTCTGACCCCAATATTGAAACCAAAATGTTTCCCACCACGCTCTACGACCCACGGTCAAACATTTCCGAGCGGATCAGCAAGTGGGAGAAGACGGCAGAGAATGGTGGTGGTGCAGTGGCAGCTATGCTGGCGGCAGCAACCCCGATTGCGTTGACAGCGCCATCTTCGCCAGCGGCGGCGGCCGCTGGTACTGGGCCAAGTACCCCCGCTGGTACTGAAGGTGCCATGCCCAATGTGTTGACCCATCGCGAATCGGACTCTTCCTTGAGGTCAATGAGTACTGCTATCCCATCGCAAAACAAGGTGATTCACTTGGCCAATTATTTTGACAAGATGTATTATGACCAGATCTCATTGGAGTTTTCCAAACAGCGAGAGCGTGAGTTGAAGAAAAAGTCCAAGGTCAAGGCGCAGCCGATTTTGGATTCGAAGCCTATAGTGGAGATATACAACAAGATTGAGGATGTTGTTGGTGCTGGCACAGGCAGCAATGACGACGAGAGGAGAAAGCAGGAGTTGGCGAGGAGAGACGGAAGCGGAGGGAGGGGGAAGGAAGGGAATGAGCCTGGTGCAGTGGTGCCAGCGCTGGCAGCAGCAGCTCCGGCAGCAGCAGCTCCGGCAGCAGCAGCTCCGGCTCCAGCACCAGCACCAGCACCAGCACCAGCTGCAAACCTGCAGAAAAAAGTAACCAACCAGTTGCAGCCGCCGCCCAAGGAGGAGTTGCTCAAGCAGATGGAGATACCCGAGAAGCAATCGTTGTTAAAGTCATTGACCAATTTCTGGGCCGACCGATCCGCCACGCTATGGGACCCATTATCGTACCCATTGGAGAGCCACGAACACACGTTTGCCGACTCTGATGTGATTGTTCGCGAGGACGAGCCCAGTTCGCTTGTGGCGTTTTGCTTATCCTCGAGCGATTATAAGCAAAAGGTGCAGAGTGCCTTTTCAGTTGTCGAGAGCTACCACGGCAGCGAAGATGAAAGTGAGGGCGAGTCTACTGTAAAGAATGCCGGTGGTGGCGGTGGTGGCGGTGGTGGTGTTGGTGGAGGAAATGGTGGTGGTGATGATGGCAATGGGCCACCTGACTTGAGCAATAGTGACAACAACACCAAGAAGAAATGGCTGCAGTTTGCCAAGATTGAAAAGAAGTTTAAAAAGTTGACCGAGTCGCATAAGTTGAACCAGTTTGAGATGATTTTGAACAAGAGCAAGAGCAACCATTTAAAGTACCAGTTCAACGACGGGTATACTGACTTGTCGTGCAAGATTTTCTACAGCGAGCAGTTTGAGGCGTTGCGGAATGTGTGTGGCAACAATGACAATTTTATCCAGAGCTTGAGCCGGTGTGTCAAGTGGCAGAGCAGTGGCGGCAAGAGTGGGTCAAGTTTTTTGAAGACGTTGGACAACCGGTACATTGTCAAGGAGTTGTCCAAGAGCGAGTTGGAGTCGTTTGTGTCGATTGCTCCGTTTTACTTCAAGTACATCAGCCAGTCGATGTTTAACACGTTGACCACGGCGATTGCCAAGATTTTTGGGTTTTATCAGGTGCAGATTCGAAACCTGGCCACGGGCAAGGTGTTTAAGATGGACTTTTTGATTATGGAAAACCTCTTTTACAACCACAAGACGACGCGGATCTTTGACTTGAAGGGGTCGATGCGCAACCGGCACGTGCAGCAAACGGGCAAGGAGAATGAGGTGTTGTTGGATGAGAATATGATTGAGTACATTTATGAGTCGCCGGTGTTTGTTAAGGAGCAGTCGAAAAAGTTGTTGCGCGGGTGCTTGTTTAACGACACGAGTTTTCTTTCCGCCATGGATGTGATGGACTATAGTTTGGTGATTGGCATTGACGATTCGAGCAAAAAGTTGTACATTGGCATCATTGACTGGCTCCGGACATTTACGTGGGACAAGAAGGTGGAGAATTGGGTCAAGGGCAACATTGGCGGCAACAAACGGGGCAAGGACCCGACAATTGTGACGCCCAAGCAGTACCGGGCCCGGTTCCGCGAGGCGATGGAGCGGTATATCTTGGAGGTGCCCGACGTGTGGTATGAGGGAAGCAAGTAGGTGGTGTGGGGGTTTTGCAGCACAGGGAAAAGGAGAAGAAGAAGAAGAAAAAAAAATAGGAGAAGAAGAAAAAAAACAAAAAAAAACAAAAACAAAAGTAGAGCCGCGCCACGCCAGTGTGGCTATCCACAATTGTATCATGATTGTTTCAAAATTGCTAATCAAAGGGGAAAGGCCAAGGCCAAGTGTTGTCCAAGTGGTGTCCAAAGGCAGTGGCAGTGGTGTACTCCTCCCCTCTTCATCTCCCTATCCCTCTCTCTCTCTCTCCCTCTCTCCCTCTGCCCTTGCGCCGTGCTAATAAAACAATCAAAACAATAACAATAAAGCCACTCTCTACTCTCTCCCCCCTCCCCTCCTCAGGCGGGAAAGACAACAAAAGAAAAAGAAAAAGAAAAAGAGACAAACAAAAGTCAAAGGGAAAAACACCACCACCAAGAAGGAAAGGATAGTCGTTTACTACACACACCTCCATCCCATCGCTACCTCCTCCTTCCCCTCCACCCTCCCATTTCGCTCGCTTATCAAGGGACGAATACACACACAGCCGCTCCCCCCCTTTCCAGATTGATCGCTCTTTTTTTTTTTTGGCTCACTTTTTGACGCGTAGTCAAGCACAATATATACAGCCACCACCTCCACCACCACTACCACCACCATGCCGTTCAAATTGAGCTTCAACTCCATATCGTTTGTGCTCATCCTAGCCTCGTTTGTGCTTTTGCTTTTGGCAACCATCTCATCCCCCGTGGTATCCACTTTCAGCGTGGGAAAAACCGCTAGCCACACCTATGGCGTCTTTGGCTATTGCTGGGACGACAATAGCAAATGCTCCAAGGCCGCCTACCCCATAGTACTCTCCAAGGTTGACGACGCTACCGATAACTGGAAATTCTCCGACTCGGCAAGAGACACGTTGGCCAAAATCTTTATCTTGACACCAATCGCCCTTGGCTTCAATTTCATTGCCTTGGTGATTGTGTTGGCGTCGCACTTTGGATCCAAGGGCGTAGTGTTGTTTGCCGTGGCCGCCAACGTCTTGTCGCTTATTACAACCATCATCTCCTGCGTGGTGACCGTGTTGGCGTTCTGGCCCAACTTGGCCTGGACAGGGTGGGTTTTGATTGGGTGTGCCGCCGCCAACTTGATCTCGCTTGTGTTTTTGGTCTTGACATTGACCCTCGGCAGCAACGACTCGAGTGACAATGGCTCCGACGACGACGACGACGGCGACTCCACCTCTGGGTTTGGCCAGGTTGGCAAGTTTGGCAACCTCACTCAGATTGACGACAAGTTTAACCATATCCAAGCGTCTACATTCAAAACACCAAACAGCCACAGCTCCATTGACAATGAGTACGAGTACAAACCATACAGCTCCAACCCATCAAGCACCTCCCGTCTGGGTGCTGCTGGCGCCGCTGCCATTGGCGCCGCCTCGGCTGCGGTCTCGGCCGCCTCCTTGGGCAACAACGCCGCCAGGCCACCCCAACCTTATGGTGGTAACCCAAACAACCCAAACAACCCAAACAACCCAAACGGCAACTACCGGAGGACGGCCAACGATTCATTCAATAGCAACTCGTCGTCGTACTATACAAGACCACAGGTGGCAAACGACTTTACCCAGGGGTCAAGCACGTCACTCGGTGGTGCTGCTGCCGGGTACAAGCAGATCCCGCCGTACCCCGCCTCCATCGCCGGCACCGCCCCCGGCACCGCCGCACTGGCCTTGCCCTCGTCTGGCTACACCAACACAAGCGTTTTTGAACACCACCCCGTGGTTGAAGGACACAAACCTTTTACAGAGCTAGACGACGACTTTGACGACGACGAAGATGTCAAGAACAACAACAACAATATCATCAACAGTTACAACAATGGCAACACCAATAACCAGGATTCTGATGGCGACTCGGACTTTACAAGCGTATCGCAACGAGCACCAAACCCACAATACGGGATGCCGCCAGCACAAACACAGCAACAACAACAACAACAACAACAACAACAACAACAACAGCAGCAACAGCAGCAATACGACCCAGGGTATTACCAATCACTGCAGTATTCGCACGTGCAGCAGTACCAACCAGCACACCAACAGCAACAATTTGCCCCCACGCCAGCACAGCAATTGCAACCACACTACCAACCAAGCACTAGCTCGTATGGACCATCGTCCCCGCCATCCCAATCTAGACCTACGATAAGCGAAAGCGTATTGAGCAACAACCCCGATTTCCAGTTCAACCGGGGCAGCGCATCTTCGTCTGCTACGCTGAGAAGAGTCGCTCCCGGGTTTGTCCCCGTGGCCGCTAGGTACGGCAACGTCGCCAAGAGCAACGCTAGCGCGTTGATGGGCAGAAGCGGTCCTGGAAACGGCGCACCCCCTCCCCCAGGTTCCAGAAGCGGTCCCTATGGTATCACGAGGTAGGGTTTCTATCTTCTTTTTTTTTTGTTTTTGTCTTGTCTCTTTATTTTACCTTTCAAATATATATTTCAGTGTATTTTATATCATTCACCTACTAAACCCCGGGGGTTTGAAGCGCCAACATCAACCTGCACCGGTTTTGAAGCGTCGACATTTGAATCCGCCACAGGCTGGCTACCCTCATGCTGCGCATCTGGGTGGTCTATACGATGGTTATCGTCTGCGCCCTTGCTTGGCTTGTCTGGCACGGGGGTGCTGGTATCGCCGCCACCACCGCCGCCACCGCCGCCAAACCAGGGCTTTATGAGCACAATCATGAGTAGGGCCGCGACGCTGATACATAGCAAGAATATGATCTTGCACTTGGTGGTGCGCTTCTGGTAGTGCTTGGCCTTGATGAGCTCGCGGTCGGCGTTTTTCAAGTCCACCACGGTGTTTTGCAAATTGTAGTCGATGCGGTCGAGCAAGGTGCCCTGGTCTATCACCATGCTCTCCATTTCCTTAAAGATGGTGCTGATTTCAAGGATTCCCATTGCGAGGGTGGAGATTTCCTTTTCTCGCTGCTCCAACAATGGGTCTGACCTTGCAAGTTGCTGTTGCTGTTGGTGCTGCTGTTGGTGCTGTTGTTGTTGCTGCAACACCTGCTTGGAGAGATTTTCAATCGACTCGGTGGTCTCAGCCCCACGCAGCTCTATAAGCAAATCCATCTCGTCCTCGTCGTCGCGGAGAAACTTCATATAGTTGTTTTGCAAGTTTCGAAAAATCAACAGACTCTCCTGGATCTTGGTGGCATAGTTCTTTTTATAATTCAAGAGAATTTCAACGTCCTGCGCCGTGTACCCGAGCCCCAACCTCTGGTGGTTCTTGTTCAAGTACTCAAACTTCTTGACGGCGACATAGCACTTTTCAAAGCTCTTTAAGATTTCGTAATTGACAACCTCGATCCGCTTCTCCAAATCGGCCCGCTCCTGCTTGTTCTGGATAATGAGTTTCTTGTACATCGAATTGAGCTCCGACGTTTGCCGCTTGATCACGGCAATGTACACATCGAGGTCCTTGGCAATGTCAAAGATCAGCGGCATTATTGGTTTCATCTCAATCCCCTGCTCGGAATCACGGTACTTCTTTCGCGAGGTAAGAAAGCTTTGGTCTTCCGTGGAGTCACGGCCGCCCGAGGGCTCGCCTGCGCTGAAATCGTACTGCTTGACGTCTCGGGTGATTGTTCGACGATAGGATAGGAATAGATTCGTCCGGTCTCTGAACATGGTTGGTGTGTTTGCCGCTTGTGTGGTCTTTTTTTTTTCTTTCGCCTCCTTATGGTTTTGCTTTGCTTTGCGGTTTTGCTCCCTCTGGCTGTCTTCTTTATGCATATTCTTTCTATTCTATTAAATACAACTACCCCAAAAATGCTACTCATTTCTTCTTCTTATTCAAAAAGTGCAAATTGTGTAACGACAACGAGGAGCTTGTCCGCATGGGTGTTCTGTCATTTGCACTGCCAGACTGCTTCCCCACCAGTTCATGCGACCTCGTATTCACCGGCGAGCTCAGCAAACTCCCCACCGGTGAAGTCGCAGAGAGATTGCCGCTGCTGCCACCGCCGCTGCTGCTGCTGCCACCACCACCGCTGCCGTTGGCGCGAAGTAACGCCGACAAGTTTGTCGACGACACATTCCTTGATGCGTTAGGGGACGAGCCGGTGGAGAACCGACCAGATCCGTTTGGCGCCAAGCCAGCGGCAAGCTTGCTCGACTGGAGCCCTCCCAAGGCCACCGGAGCACGCCGGTTCAACTCGGCCAAGTTGACGTAGGACCCGGGCCGCGGAGGCTCGTAAGCAGGGGCAAACTCATCCACAGGACCGCTTCTCATTGCCTGGGTATAACTGGGCACTTTTGACATTTCGCTGCTGTTCAACACCGACACTTCAGAGTTGACTCTTGAGAGGTGGATTGGTGGCGTGGGTGTAGCCGAGGCAAGCGGATGCTCGTGCATAAAGCTCTGGTTCGATCGGATGACTGGTCTTCTGAAGTAGTCTTGCAGGTCGTCGCCCCCATCGAGGTTGAAGGTGGCTCTATCGCGGGGGTGGGGCGTGGACGCTCCCGACCCCGACCCCGAGCCGGAGGCAGCAGTAACAGTAACAGTAGGACCAGCAGAACCAGCAGGACTTACCTCAGTTTCCTGCGCCTGCCGTTGTATACTCAACTGGCGCAAGTTCTCCGTCAATGCGTTGGAGTCCAAGGGCGACATGGAAAACTGCTGGTACTCATTTCTTCCACTACGCGGGGTCGAGCTCCCCGACGTGATTGGCGTCTCCGCGGGGGACACGTCGCTCCACAACCGGTCGTAGATGTGCTTCTCGTACTGCGGAGGCGCAACCAACCCCGTGAGCGAGGTGTGGGAGCTGTTGCCCGAGTTGTTTAGCGAGTTCAACGCCTCGTACGAGTCATTTTGAAACAACAACTCCTCTTCGCCGTCGCTGGAAAACTCGTCCTCCGTGCGCGAGCTCACGACAACAAAGGGGGAGATAAACAACTGCACCGGCAACGACGCTCTCAATTCCGAGGTGTGCCCATCGGGGTTGATCAAGCCAATGTCGAACTTCATCTTGTGTCGCACCTTGACATGGTTCTGCAAATCGACATCCTGGCAGCATTTCGAGAGACTGGCGGGGATCTTGAGCGTGCTGACAATCTCCCACTTGTCAAACCCAAACTCCTCGGCGTCCCGCTGCGGGATCTTCTTCAGCGCCACCGTCCGCTCGGCCGTGTGCGTGGGCGGAATGTACCCCACGTACGAGTACATCTCCACGAGCTGGATCTTGATTTCCCCCAACCGCAACCCCTTGAGCAAGGGGACAAACATCATACTGATGGTGGTGGAAGAGCCAATGGCGATTGCCCTTGTGGGGCAGCTGATGGAGTACTCAACCTTTTGCGGCCACGTGTTGTCCACGGCAATGGTTTCTGATAGCTCGGCGGTGTCGGTAGTTAGTGTGCGTACGACGCGAAGGCGTTTCTTGGCAACCATACTGCTGTGGAATTTCCCCCGGTCAATGGTGGCTTCCAAACGGTACACGTTGGAGCAGCCGGGTAACCCTTCAATCGACTGCGGCATGTCCCCCGGCAATATGGCGCTGAATGGGATCTCGTAGTTGCCCTGTACCAACACATGACTGGCCAGTTGCTTGAGGTTGGTGGCGGATGCACTGAGCAGGCTAAGGTTGGAGGACGACATGGACGCCAAGTTGGACAGCGATTTCGACCGCAACCCCTTGAGCGAAGTGGACGAGCTTGTCCTTTGTAGCGAGTTGTCGTACATGTTGCTGAGGTACCGGCTAAACTCGGCGCTGTCCCAAACGTGTTCGTAAACTTGTTTGCTGAAGGCGAGGGGTTTGCCGTGTCTGTTTTGGACATCGGATTTGAGGAGTAGCGTGGCGTACAACCGTAGCGATAGTTTTTTCACGCTGAGGGGTTCTTTGACGGCAAGGACGATGGTTCCCAATAATAGCGCCGAGGATGCTTCGTGTTCGTTGCCCTTTAGCACAAGAACATCGTGGTCGAGGTTCTTGAGCCGAATGTCAAAGAGCAGGGTGGACTTTGAGGAGGATGCAGGGGTAGAGTGTTTCTTGAGCATGTGGTGGGGGTGGTGCCTGTGGTGGTGGTGTTTGTGAAGGAAGAGGAAATGGTGGTTGTCGTCGCTGCCGTTGCGATTAAACGCTGAGATGGAATTTTAATTTACGCTCCTTCCTTGTTTCTTTTTTTTTGGTTTTGTGTTTGTGACCTTGTTTTTGTCGTTTGACGGAAAAACCCATGCCGGAGTAACCCAAAAAAAATTATACCGCAAAACACCACTGCATTTAACTGCATTACCATCCACGGAGTCACCGTTGACTGACCTTCCCGAAATACTATCCAATCAACCTGTGCAATTTCGCCACGTACGCAAAGAAGGTAAAATCAGAAAAAAAAAAGCAAAGAATCCAACAATTGGGAAGGGAATGTAACCGCTTTGCTGATGTCATGGCGTTGCACCCGAACATTTCAAAAAGCACTGCCTCTTTGGAAAAGGTCTAGTTCTTTTCAAGTTGTGTTCCTCACTTATCCAACCTATAATTTGTTAATACGTTCTGACAACGGCCAACGGTTTATCTATAGAGATAATTTTTTGGGACCTTTTTTTTTTTTGGCACCTTTCTTATCGAGCCCAACGGGAATTAACCACCGAAGATGACCCAATGTGACTCTCAGTCACACACAAGACTGGATGCAAACTGTGGTAGGAAGGGACTTTAAACACCGACTAGAAGCTTGTACAGGCTTTACTTCCCTTCCTTTGGCCTCCATTTGTTAGTCCCCTTCCTTTAGTCCCCTTCCCTTCCATTTGTTCCCTATCGTTAGACCCCATTGGTCCCTTTTGTAAGAACCCAGCACACAACACTACCCAAACCACTCAACCAGTTGAATTTTTCCACCAGCAGTTTTTTGCTTACGACTAGTAAAGTTCCATCGCCGTAAATGTTATCGAGCCCAATACGAAACTCTGCTTGCAATCGACACTCGCAGATCTTGAACCACTCAAACAATAGCTAGCCACCCCTCTCACAATTTCATCTTCCGCCTCTAGATCCAGAGAGAAACCAACCTTTTTTTTTTTATTACTGGCCCGTGTGTGTGGCTGGTTCGTCAATATATATCGTCAAACCTGCATGGAAGAAAAAGAAGCTTTGGGCGCACGCAGGCCACCCATACGGAATTAACAAGCCTCGTGTGGACATGGTTTCAGAACTTTGCGAGTGAACCTATAACGGTCTAGGATTCGCAATGGGTGATGGGTTTTGCAACTGTGCTGGTAGTTCTATACAGCCCTAACCGTTTCACGACATTTGCTGGTCTCCCTACTCTACCTTGTGGCCCTGGACCCCGTTCTTATGGAAGGAAAGACTAAGCTCAAGTTTGTGTTCCATGTTTGCACCATGTTTGCACCTCCTTACCTTAACGAAGCGCGCCTCGCTCACACCCCCTTCCCCCTTTCGCCGCTCAGCCAGAAGGAACGTGGTCGACGTTAAAGCCTATACTTACTTGCTTTGAGCTACTCCTGGCACTTCTTCAATCACGCCGTCTAAATATCGTGCTTCCGTTTGGCCATTGTAAGCGTATTTTTTTTTTCTTGGGTTTATTCCTCATTGTGGGTCGAGAGCCAGCCATGTCAATAAAACATACAATAAACAAAAAACAAAAAACAAATAGCAAATAACAAACAGTAATCCGCTAAAATGAACTCGCCCCGTGCTGGTTCGTTGTAGCAGCAAGGAATCCTTCATGTGTCGTGTGGTTTCGTACCCGGCACAAACGTAAATCCCTGGCTTGTTTCATATTCTGGCTTATTGTTTTTGGTGCGACATCAAGCAAGCACCTGCTACTAGATGCGCGCCGAGGCTGGTTGTCTATTGGAAATAGACGAAGGGATATACAATTCACAACCAAGGGTTCAGCCAAGCGTATTCATATATATATATATATATATATAAAGCCACGCCGTGTTCACTTGTATTTTTCAAACCTGACCTTCCCCTCCCTTTCACCAGGCAGCCACCCCAACCCATCTCGTCTTTCAAAGGGGTATAACCCAGAGCCCTCATTCACGACCACCACCCACCACCTACTCCACCCTCCCCCTTCCGCCACTACCAATAAGCATCAGCATCACTACTCTTATAAACACTACCATCTCCAACTCCCCCCTCCTCCCCCTTTCCTTTATTGCAACTCACCCTAGTCTATCATTAATCTCTACCCTTGCATCTACATTTTATCCAACCACATAATAATCCAACCCCGCTGCATATCATGAACTATAATTCTACAAAACCATTACCATTTGAGTCGCAAGCCAATGGTCAAATCTACAACCCGTTTCTTGAAGACGTGGTGACGCCAACAGCGAGCCCAGTGAAAAGGGCCAAGTCGGTTGTTTCCTGTGTATCCCCCAACTCGCTCTCGGCCATGTTCAACCGGAGATCGCTGAGGGTACGCCGGAGAGTGAGGAGCACGTCGGCACATCCGCCTGCTGCTGGCCTCACGGCATACAAGTTCCCTGAAGATGAGTTTTCATTCACTTCCGACCCCTCTGACTTGGAAAGCTTGCCCGACTTGACCGACGACGATGATTACTCTCCAGAGAGCACCCCGACAAAGTCTGTGCCCCAGCACAAGTTCACCCGGTTGAAAACAGCCAGCAGCATCAGCAGCAGCAGCAGCAGCTTCAAGGTGGACGAGTTGAAGCGGTGGCGCCACGAGGAAGTAGCCTTTGCAGCACCGTCAATCTTTGAGATTCCTGAAATTGTCCACAAGATTATCTCCTTGGTGGATGCGGAGAATACCGTTATCCCGCAGGAAACCGCCGCTGTGAGAAGGAAGCCGTTGTCGTACAACCATGCGTTGTTGATCCACGGGAGCAAGAGGCTAGCTGAAGAGGCTCTCAGTGAAACTGACGAGCAAAGCGGCGTCAACGGTATCAACAGCACCACCACCACATCATCGAACCCACTATTCAACTGCCTCCTTGTCAACAGACTTTTCTACAACGTCACCAGCCAAATCATGTCGTCCAAGTTTGTTTTCAACAATGAAGTGCAACTCCGCAAGTTTATATCGAACCACGGCAGAACCACCGTTTTGTTTGTGCCCAAGATGGTTGTCTTGCACAAGCTTTTCCAAACCAAGCAGGCTATGTTTGACGAGGCTGTTGCCAAGATGCAATTCCACAATCTCGAATGGTTGGAGCTATACATGTGTCCCAAACTATCGCCCCCGGCCGAGGTCTTTCAACAGTGCGGGCCGACTTTGAAGCGGTTGGTGGTCACGGGGCTGAAGTCGATTGACGACGATTTGTTGGTGACGGTGAGCAAACACTGCCCCAATTTGGAGTACCTCGACTTGCGCGCGTGCGAGTTGGTCACCGATGCGGGCATATACAACTTGGCCAAGCACTGTCGCGGGTTGAAGAGCATCAACTTGGGGAGAAAGCAGCACGGGAACCGCATTACCGACGCATCGTTGTGCATGCTCGTGAACAACAACCGCGGGCTCAAGACCATTGGGCTAGCGGGGTGCCACGTTTCCGACAAGTCACTCTGGGAAATGGCGACAAAGTTGCCCTACATTGAACGGCTCTCGCTCAACCAGTGCCCGCAAATCAGCAACGCCGCCGTGTCGGGAATACTCAAGAACCCGCGGTTCTTTTCGCGGTTATCAGTGTTGGAGCTACGGTTCAACTTGCAGCTCGTCGACTTGACGTCGGTTATCGAGTTCAAGAGGCGGCAGGAGTATAGCGGAGGTATCGTTATGCTTGTGGAGCTCTGCGAGGCCTTGATGCAGAGAATGCGACAGCAGGAACTTGAGTTGGACCGGATGATACTGAGAAGGATATTTGCAGACATCTCGGTGTGGGCCAATAACCAGGACGACGGCGATGCCTCGTTTAAGGAGTTGATACGCACAAAGAGGCATAGAATAGAGTAATTACTTAATACAGCATTGCATAGACAGCTCTGATGGAGTAGTGATGTAGATCACATTGCAACCAATGAAAGACTTCAGAGCCTGTCCCCCTTTCGCGTACTCAACACAAAAATGGTCTAGACCCATTTTTGACGCGAGGCTATTTTTGGCCAAAATGTCTTCAAACCCCACAAACAGCAGCTTGTCCCCACCTGCAACGTGGCCTGACAAAGGGGGGAGGGGGACAGGGTGGCCTCTCTCCCACAACAACAAGCACGACTCAAACTCTCGGCAGCAACAAACACTTTCTCTAGTTAACAACGGCCCGCCCATCCTGCTTTGTGTTTCAAGAGTCGTGCGCCCAGGTCCTGTTCCAGAGAGGGGGGCGTGCACCGAGGTACAAAAAAAGAGATTGGCTGCTTTTCTGTTTATATATGTTCTCCTCCGGGGCATATAGTTTTTTTGTTTGTTTGTTGCAGGTTCCCAGTAGGCCACCTATACAACTCCACCACTCGCTTGACCATTGTTATCCCCCCCTCCAGACCCTGCTCTACGCTTGCCTTGTCCCAACCCTGTTCAACTGCCCACCCACCCCTTCCGTATCCAGCAACCAATTATACGAAGACATTGCAAAAAAAAAAGGTGTGACAGCAATTTAGCCATCTGATCCAGGGCTCTGAAATATAAATATAGCAACAACAACAGCAACAACAACAGCAACAACAACAGCAACAACAACAACAACAGCACTACACTGCACACTGCTGCAACTATTATACCCCCTCATATCGCACACACATAATGATCAAAAAGACATCATCACGAACGCTAAAGCACCAGCCTTCAACACTAGATCTAATAGACGACACCACGCTCACGTCCCTTCCATTCGCCCCACCGCCCAAGCTCTCGTCCACCCGCACATCCTCGCTCCGACAATCGTGCTCGTCGGAGGACGAAGAGGAAAAGAAACACCAGGGGGATATCCTAGAAGATATCTTTGACGAGTCGTATATGTACGAGGACGAGAGCCAGGACCCTATTGTATTGGTTGAGGACTATATCGCCAATGACCCCACTCCGCGGTTGTTGAAGAAAAAGTCGCTCGCCAACTTTAAGCAGCGAGTATTGTCGGACTATGACCACGACCGGGCCATGCTCGACGACGCAGGTAGCACCGGCGCGTATGGCACTGGCACTGGCACTGGCACTGGCTTTGAAGACTTGGGCGAGGTGAGGGCCAGCGTTGAGCTCGTGCGCACCGAGAACCTCGAGGCGATTTTCGGCAAGATACCCGGGAGCGAGATGCTCAAGTACTGCGACCTTTGTGAGAAGCCACTCTATGAGATCTCGTCGATTTTAAACAACCACAAGCAAAGCAACGAGGAGTTTGTGTGCGGCGATTGCATTGAAAACTATGAGCGGTTCTACAATGAGTATTTGGAGGATACCAGAACGCGGCGCAACTACGGCAAGTTGTTTCAGATTTTCAAAACCATCCGAGACAAGTATAACGTAAACTACAAGACGGAGGGAAG